>ML781811.1:641727-655514 GCA_009831015.1 Picea engelmannii
CAGATGGGAAAACTGAGAGAGTAAATCAAGTCATGGAAGACATGCTTAGGATGTATGTAATGGATAATCAAACCTAGTGGGAGAAGTACCTACCTTTGGTAGAGTTTGCCTACAATAACAGTTTTCATAGCTCCATCGGAATGGCACCCTACAAAGCTTTGTATGGGAGGCCATGCAGAACGCCATTGAGTTGGGATAGACTAGAAGACTGAGTAACAGTTGGGTCAGAATTGATTCAAGAGATGGAGGAATAGGTGATTCAGATTAGGCAGAGACTAAAGGAAGCACAGGATAGGCAGAAAAGTTATGCGGATGCACACAGGACCGATCGAAGTTATGAAGTGGGAGACTAGGTTTTCATTTGTATCAGGCCTAATAAGAGTACCATATGGTTCAGGAAGGGGTCAAAGTTGTCACCTCGATTTATAGGACCATTCAGAATCCAAGAGAAAATTGGACTCGTTTCATATCGTCTCGTACTGCCACCCCACTTGCATAAAACTCATAATGTATTTCATGTATCTGTTTTACGTCATTATGTTGTTGATGAATCACATAAACTAAATTGGAAGGAATTGCAGGTATCAGACGTGGGAACCCTCACGGTAGAACAATTATGCATATTGGACCATAGAGTCCGACAACTCAGGAACCGCCTGGTAGACCAAGTTAAGGTCCAGTGGGACAAGTATAGTCCAGGATCTGCTACTTGGGAAGACGTCGAGACACTATAACAAGACTATCCCTCACTTTTTTGACCACCTCGAGAATATGTTTCTCGAAGGTTGGATGTATGCAACACCACCTTTTGACTTAGACAACCAGGATTACCTGAGGCCTATATACTTTATTTTCTAGTCACAATGAAACTATTAAGTGATACACTTAAACTTTAAATGTATGAACTTTTATGAATGATTAAATGTTATTGATGATGATGTATGTAATGCGATCTATTATGTGAATGTAAATTTTACGAATATTTAAATGTTATTGATGATAATGTATATGATGTGACATATTGTGAGAATGTGAATTTAATGAATGTTTACATGCTATTAGGATGATGTTGGATATGATGCAATCTATTTTGGGTAAATGATAACCTTATGAATGGGTGTCGAAATTGAATTATGGGATATTATGAGATCTGTTTCTAATTGGAAAACTTTGATGTTAAATTATCGGTACAGGGATACCAAATTGAAATGATGATAGTATGCAATTACATAATGATAATTCATAGAAATGTATGAGTTTGTGTTACAACCTAATCTGCAGGTTATGGGCTATGAAATAGCCAAGGGATAATGATGATGAAAGTGGATATCATGACCACTAACCAAGAAACATTATGGTATGAATATTGTATGTGGAATTATATTGGTTTGGATGCATTGCTATGATATGTGGACCAGTGCAGGATTTCAGGTGATGACAATGCCCAAAACTGAATAAACAATGACAAAACCCCCAGCAACATGGTGCCATTGTATATTCCATTATAGGGTGTGGACCCTAGTTATGATTAGGAGGGGTGGAGGAATTTCCCACCGTGTATCCTCTGAAACTTGAAGTCATGGGAGGAAGGTGTTAGTTCACACTCCCCAAGACGTGTGATGATGACTGTCAAATGCCTTCTAGGGATGCTTGGTTGAGATAGCGACACTTCGGCTTATGGATTCTATTTGGAGTTAGTTCAATATAGTTGACGCTCCAAGATAGTCTAGAAGAGGAAGGATAGGAATGGAGATGGAAGTAGGTTAGGGAGGAAGGATGAGTAGAAATAGTTGAGAAGGTACGGAGATTTGTCTTGTGGTGGAATTTAATGTTTTCCCTTCAAAAAAAAATAAAAAAAAATGTATATATATGAATATTCATAATTTCCTAACTAAACCATAGTTGTCTAAATAAAATTGTTGAATTGGATAATAGTAATTAAAGGATTTCTCAAACAATTGATTGGTTTGTTGTCTTTTATAAAAGACTAGTCTTGCTGACTGGATTGGATACATACATAAATTACTAAAGGATGATAGTTTTGATTATCAGTATATGCACGAGACTTGTATGTACTAGCTACACATGCATTTCTTGTACATAAACACTAGTATGTATGAGTTTTCTTGACTTACTTACTGATAATGTTGGTTAATTGTTATGAATGTGTGAACCATGTTTCTTTTCCTTTGTACCATAAGATACCTTAACTTCGGGACGAAGTTTCCTAAAGGGCGGGTGTATGTAACAACCCTAGTTGAATATATGCTTAGGGATTATTAAGTAAAAATTTATTAGATAATTAATTTTTCTAACATGTTATTAACTAAACAAAGATTGGTATAATGATATTAATTAAATATTTATTAATTAATTAAATGTTATAATTTTGATTAATTAATTAATTAATTAATTACCTATTACATTCAATGACATGGGTATTAAATTTAAGAGGGTTAATAAATTTAATTGTTTAATTAAAGGATTATGTATACGGAGGGGATAAGAAGCATTAAATGTAAGGATAAGAAACATTAATAATCGGATAAGACATTAACTAAGAGGATAAGACAATAAATGTATGGATAAGGAAAGGAATGAGGAGGAAAGGGTCGGTGAAGGAGGGATATGACGGGGAGGAGGCTTACGGAAGAAAGGATATTTTTTTTTGGAGGGTTCTCTTGGATTTTCTGGTTGAGAGTTTGAGTTCTATAGTCAGGGAAAGGATCATTACGGGGGGCACCGGTTTGCTGGGGGTTTTGGGCACGGGGGCCAGGATATCCATATGGTATCCTGGAGCTAGGAAGTTGGATAGGCTACTCCTAGCTGGCAGGGAGGAAACACGGTTTGGGTAGAGTTGATCAACGCATCAAGCAACAACAAGGCAACAACAAGGCAACAGGGGGAAGGGACAATTATTTCGGCAGAAATTAGCCTCAAAAGAAGGTAATTTGTATGAAACTGCTAAGATTTCTTTTTTTTTATGATGTAGTTAAATATTAATCTCTGTTGAATATTGCGTATATGCTGGTGATTTATTTATTTGTGCGATTGAAATGATTTATATCAAAATTAGTATTTACAGTCACTACACGTGTTTCAGGCTTGCCTAAACCACCGAAACCTGAGATTCTGTCTTTTGCTTGACCAAACCAAATCAAAAGTTCTTTCTGAGATTATTTACAGAAAATAGACTCTCTAGCCTACCTACAAAAATTTAGAAACAAATTTTTGGACCACAACCTATCACCTCAAAAGAAAATTTTCCACCAATTTATTTGAGGAGATAACACTGGCTCCTATTGGGGATGAATGCCTCCCTGTGAGGTTTCAAGAACCACAGAACCAATGCCTTTCCTGAAAAGAAAACTAAAAACTATTTGCTAGTGTTTCCATTGGGCATGGAGTTATTCTGTAAAAATAAAGAGTAAAACTAAACTTACAATGTTCAGGCTTCACAGGCTCAGACAAAATAGAGTTTCAAAAATCGCACGTTGACCGGGCCACCGAACATTTCTTCACCTCCTAGATTCTATAGAATGAATGTGTTGTTGTGTTGTACTTGAGTTATCATGAAAGGGTCGGTCCACAAAGAATCGAACTTGTTATGTTTGCCTTTATCCTATCTGAGAGCATCCCATTTCAGAACCCAATCACCAACCTGAAAATTATCCACCTTTGCCTTTCTGTCAAAAGTATCTTTGATCTTCTTTTGATGAGCCTTTGATCTGTCCACTAACTATTCATGGTCCTGCTGCAGTTCCACCAAATCAAGCATTCTTCTTACCATATCATTTGACTTAGTTTTCTCTTCCTGAAAGAATCTAGCCACTGGTAAAATTAACTAAACAGGAAAAATGGCATCAGTCCAATAGACCAGCTTGAATGGAGAGGTTCCTATGGAATTTTTTATAGTTACTCTGTCTGCCCACAGAGCAAATTTCAGTTTAGAATCCCAATTCTTTTTTTTTTCCTCTAATAGTTTTCTGATGATTTTGATTAAGCTCTTATTGGATGATTCAGCCAAGCCATTACCTTGAGGGTAGTAGGGGGTCGAATGTACCAATTGGATGCACATTGATTCACACATGTCTACCAATGCCTCTGCTTTGAACGTTGTTGCATTATCTATTACCAGCCTTTTGGAACAGCCGAATTTGCTCAAGATATTTTCATAAAGAAACTTCATGACAACCTGGTGAGTGGCATTCCTGGTGGGAATTGCCTCTATCCATTTTGTAAAATAATCTGTGGCTACTAAGATCCACTTATGTTGACCACTAGATGAAGGATTGATATCACCTATAAAATCTAAACCCCACTGCTAAAAAGGGCCATTCACTACTATAGGTCTCAGGGGAAAAGATTTTAGCTGTTGTTTTCCTGTAAATCTTTGACATTTATCACAAGCTTTGACGAAGGCACACACATATGAGAAACAAAAAGGCCAATAGTATCCAGCCCTTAGAATTTTATGAACAGTGGTCTTCCAGTAATGATGACCTCCACAAACACTTGAATGAAACTGATGTATAACTTCCACTGACTCTTCTTTGTCTAAACATATGAGTAGCAAACCAGCAGGGTCTTTCCAATATAACAGATTATTGTAAATGCAAAATTTGATGGCTCTGAGCTTAAGGGCTCGGGCTTGAGTCATGCTGAGTTCAGGAGGAACTTATAGCTTTTGCAAAAAATGTATAATACTTGAGTACCATTCACAAGACGACAAGTGCTCTGCCACTTGTTGATTGTTATGTTGTCCTTCTGCTGACAGCTTCGTCTACAAATTCACTGAATTTTCTCCTATGAAATTTATGTCCAACAGCTCATGATTTTCCTCCGTTAAAAGCTTAGCAAGGCCTTGGCCTTTTACCTATTTGGTGGGCTTCACTTCAATGTTGAACTCGATCAACTTTGCAATCCATTTAGCTCTCTTTCCATCAATATCAGGCTAAGTCAAAACATCTTTCACGGAGCGTGAAGGAACATATGTAATGACTTTTGAGTGGAGGATATAAATTATGAAAGCTTTTAAAGATTTTATGAGAGCATAGGCTTGTTTTTCAATAGGATCATACATTAGTTCAACATCTCTGAGTTTTTTGCTGAAGAAAGCAACTGGGTGATCCATATTGTCATCATCTTTCTGTAGCAGGACTGTTGCCATTGTGTCATAAGAAGCAAAGGAAAAAATGTAGAAAATCTTGTTGTAATCCAGACTAATCAGAGTCGGGGATTCCATGATAGGTTGTTTGATATCTTGAAATGAATTCCTTGCGTTGTCTATCCATTTTATCTCAGATCCCTTTTTCAGCATACATGTTATGTGTTTTACTAACTCGGCAAAATTTGGAACAAATCTTCGAACAAAATTAATCTTACCGAGGAACGATTGAATATCCTTTTTCAACCTTGGCAAGGACAACCTCTGAATTGCTTCCACCCGAGCTGGATCAATTTTTACACCTTCTACTGAAACAATGTGGCCTAAGAGATTACCTTTCCTGAGAGAAAAATGGGACTTTTTGGGATTCAATGAGATTCTGAACTGCCTGCACTTCAAAAACACTCTTTTTAAATGCTTTAGATGTTCCTCATGACTGCTAGAATAAACTGTGATGTCATCAAGATATATGAGGAAAAACTTGTCCTTCTCACCCACGAAAGCTATGTCCATGGCCCTTTGAAACGTGGCCCCTACATTCATTAATCCAAATGGCATTTTGGTGTACATAAAGGTACCCCAAGGAGTATTAAATGCAGTCTTCTCTTGGTCATCAAGATGGACAAAAATCTGGTTATAGCCGAAAAAACCATCTAGGAAAGACATGACAATAGCCCCTAAAATTCTTTGCAGCAAATGTTCCATTTTAGGTAGGGGATAGTTGTCTTTCTTAGAGAATCTATTTAGGTTTCTAAAGTCCACACATAACCTGACCTCACCATTTTTATTTCTCACTATTACTAGATTTGCAGTCCATTTGGAGTATCTCAAAGGGATTATGATCTTAGCATCAAGAAGCTTTTTGATTTCTCTTTCAATCACAGGCAAAAGAAGAGGACTGATAGGTTTGAGCTTTTGTTTGAAAGGGATGGTGTCCTTCTCAAGAGGGATATTGTGTTGAATGATATCAGGGTCATAAGTCTTCAGATCACTATATTTCCAAGCAAAAACATAAGAAAAATCTTTCAAAACGCTGCAATATTCAGACTTTTGATCAACAGTCAATTCAGAGGACAGATTTATGAATTTAGGCTGGCTTTCGCTCCCTATGTTGTGCTCATGAATAGCAGGATCCTTCTCCTTTTCGTCTTGCTTGTAGGGGACATTGTTGTGAACAAATAGCTTTTCGAGAGGTACCAAACCTCGAGGTATATAATTGTTAGGTAGTTGAACAATATCATGCTGACCCAATTTTTGTTTTAGCTTAGGCTTCTGGGATTCCTCTATATTTAGATTCTGCTGATCAACGTTCATATCAGAAGACTCATCTACCACTTGAAGAAATCTATTAAGTTCATCATCATCCTCAAAAACTTTCCAGTATTTAAATTTGTCGGGCAAAGATGGCCTATATTTGACTTGGATTTCATAACTGAGCCTGGGGGGCATGGGGGGAATAAACATGTTGGTTGAAACAACAAGGGAATCGACAAGATGATTCATATCCCTGGGTATATAAGAAATCTCAAAAATGGAAAAAGAATCTCTAATTTTCCATACCTCATCCCTGTAGGCTTTCAATCTGACATGCTTTGCTTGGAAGGTACTGTTTACTTGTTGTATGATGAGATCCGCATCTCCGAACACCTTTAAACCTTTTATCCCCATCTCCTTAGTTGAATTTAATCCCAACAGCAAGGCCTCATACTCTGTTATGTTGTTAGTATTTTTGAAATTGAGCTTAAAAGACAAATGTATAGTCTCCTTTGAAGGAGAAATCAAAACTACCCCTGCACCTGCTGAATCTTTGGTACTGGCCCCATCAAAATACATGGTCCAAACTGGAACGCTCTTATCATCATTTTGTTGTTCAGTGGGCTTCACAAGCTGCATAGGAGTTGATTGAGAATCATCTATTTGAAGAATGCAGGAGCCAAATTCTGTATCCACATCATAGATAGGATGATTTACAGAATTTTTTCCATTGTTGATGATGTAGGCAAGTTGATTCTCTCTGTAAAGTCTTTTTATCTCTCCTCCAAACACCAGGATCGTAGCATATGAAGGATCTATCTGCAAAGTACCTCCTAACCTTTTTCTCCATGGACGAGACAAGAGGAGTCCGAACTTGGGTGGGATATCAACAACCACCACATCCATTACCATGCTTCTCATTGGCAATTGAGCAAGGTTTATAACAAGGTCTTTTATGAGGCCAATGCATCTGAATTTCCTAGAGTCAAACGAGAAGAGATCATGATATGGTTTGGTGACCTCAAGCCCAAGCTCATCCATCACTACTTTGGGCATAAGATTATGTGATGCTCCTGAATCAAGAAAGCAGTTGTGGAGGATCTTATCATGGACATTTAGGGATATGTAGAATGGTGGACAAGAATCATCTCGGTCTTCTATCATAGGCCATATAGTTATTGTTGGCTTGTCATCTTGTAGGTTTACAAAATCAGAAGATGAAGAGGTTTTTGGTTCAAGATACTTCAGGATGGCATACTTGAAGATATCATTCTTCATGAGTTCGGTTAATGGCATAGGTATCTTTACTTTCTGAATTTCTGATTCGAAATTAAAAGAGAAAGTTGATTTATCAGAAGCTTTTACCTCGTTGGAAGGAGCTTTGAGAATGACTTGTTCCTTGGCTAGGGGCTGTGATTGCTTCTGCTACTGTTTTGTAAGAGTGAAGGTCTGTTTTATAGGAGCAGCAGGCTGCTTGGCAACAACTTCTTTATTCTTCACAGGAGCAGCGAGCAATGGTTTAGGGACAACATTTTTGGATCTTAAATTATAACCTTTCTGATCATCCATCAGGTAGACAGATTCTTCAATACTTTCCTCATGAATTTGCTGGTCCATCAGGGCTTCTTCATAATCTACTTGTGTCAAAAAGGAGGAATCATTTTCATCACCAAAACAATTTATCTCATCTGCTTCTTCAACTTCATCATGAGATGGTTGTTGTTCTTCTTCTAACATTGCATTTTGAAAAGGGGGTCTGATTCTCTGATCATCAGCTGCATTCTTGTATCTCTGAAGGATTTGGACTTGTTGATTGTTTCTTCTGTAAGGGAAAGCATTCAGATTTCTCGAGACAAAAGCATTTGGATCTTTTGTCCTTGTTGGTTGCTGATTTTGGATCTTCAATTTTGACATTTCAGATGTCAAGTTGTCCAACATCTTGGCCATCTTTTCCATTTTACTATTAGAAGAAGAAGGGGGATCAGTAGCAGACTTCTTTCTCTCGACCTTTCCTTTGAGCTTCTGAGATGCCATAATGTTTGATTCAACTTCGAGGGAAACATCTTGCATTAAAGCAAGTGTAGTTGATCTTCTTTCTCTAAGGATTAGACAAAAAATTGGATCAAAAGCAGCAGAGAATGTGATCTTTGTCGATGCATCACTTGGTTTGATCTCTACAGGGATCTTGCCAAACATTCTATTAAAACTTTTGATGAAGTCTAAGACTGACTCTCCATCTTCTCTTCTTAAGTTTCCGAACTCAAAAATGTAATATAGTAGATCTCTTCTTTCTCCCCAGTGTTTTAAGAATACCTCATCTAGTTGTTCAATACCTGTGACTGAATTTGTCGGTAGCTCTTTGAACCACTTCCAGGCTTGACCATCCAAACTCTACACAAAAACTCTGGTCCACACATCTTCTTCTGAAATGTTAATATTTTCATCATAAGCATAAAAAGTCTCTATATGTTCTTCAGTAGTATAATCCCCAGCTCCGGTAAACTTTGGCATATATTTATGATAATCTCTGGTTGGCATGGAAGATAAGGGATTGGGAAAGACAAGTGGAGCATACCTATTTGCTAGAATCTGTTCCATCTTGGTTAAAGGGACAACCATGACAGTCTTGGGGGTTGATACAGAAGAAGAATTTTCAGGAGATGAAGGTTGAGTTGGGATGCATGAGTTTAGATAAAATGGTTGTCTTACTTCACTTTGAGCAAAATTTTCAGAGATGGGTGAAAAATAGGAGGCCTTGTAAAACTGTCCGAGCAACAAGGCTAAGCTTTCTTCTCCCTTAGATGATAGATCATGTAAAATATCTTCAAGAAAAGACGGATTAGTATGAGTGTAGAAAACACCCTCTGTAGGCTTGGTGGGTGAGGAATTCAAAGAATATGAAGAAGAGGTTTCTTTTTGCTGAGGGGACCCTGTAATTACCTCTTTACGGTTGGATGAAATATCATGCTAAAAAACAGAGTCAATAATATTAGAGGAAAGTGAAGGTTCCTCTACCTTCAATATTTCAGATAAACTTTCAATCTTTTGAGAACTAAGAGTTTCAGCAGCAGGGGATTCAACTAGAGGCCTTTTAGATATGAAAGAAGATGTGTTGGTTTGAATACCTGGATTTGATGTCTTTGCAGATCCAGAAGACTGTCTTTGTAAATATTTTCCCTTACTGATGATCTTCTCAGGGTCAGGAACTGGTGCTGCCAGTGGGCCTTCTTGGTTCACCCTGGTGTGAGCTCTTTTCAGAGCCACTTTATTTCAATGGACTCGCCAGATAGATGGTTACAACCCAAATGATGTCCAAGATTTGTCTATCATCAAAGCTGGATCTATATCGTCTCCCAAGGAAGCTGAGCTTCGATCTCCTCTCACCGGAAACAACGCCAATTTGTTATCACTCCAGGAAACTCTCCTAGGCTGTAAGTCAGAGATGCCTGGTAACTTAATCTTTTGGTAACTATTTTCTCAATAATAAGTGTGGGTTTAGATCAAGTCGGATGACTGAATCATTTCTCACTCAAAACATGCATGAACACATTTAGATGGACAAGGCTTTCAACCAAAAATGTTCAAAGAGTTTACAAATAAAGAGATGTATGGAGAAACAATTATTATATCAGCAAAATCACATATAAAGCATATATGAATGGCCAATTACAATAATCACAGGAATACTTGCAAAGTTTAACTTATGAATGCAATGATAAGATGACAGTTATCAGGCATAAACAAGCATAACAACATGAATATAGTATCCAGGTGCAAGTACAGAATAGATAAGAAGATGAAATCTGAACAAGTTATGGCAAAAGAAGCTTGTATTACTTAATATGAAAATGAGAAGTTTGAGTACATAATATGAAAAAATGTCTCCAAAGTCGAACTCTTAGTTCCTCTTCTACCTTTAGCTTTATAGCTTTACAATGTAGTTTTGAGATCCTAAAAGCATGGATCAAATATGCTAAAGATATAAAGTCAAAATTCAGTTTTGCAAAAGATATGGAATGATCCTCAAAATGAGGTCAATCCCACATTTCATGGTCTTCATATCTTATAGAGTCATGGTGTAGTGCAGAATAGCCTTCCAAGGCTGAGTGATGACTCTTCCAAGAGATACAAATTCGAATTTGTTGAGGTGGGCAAACATCCTGATTTTCTACCTTTGTCAAAGGTACCAAAAATGATTAAAACACCACTTATTTCACTTATCCATCAAAAATAGCTATTGGATCTGACTTGACAATTCAACAAATGTCCATTCGAAGAGGTTTCAAACCATTCCAACTCAAAAAATATCGATCTGGGCAAAAATTCGGTCATTCTGGTAGTGATAGGCTTTTGATTGTTGAACTAGAAGACTCCTGAGTGGATTAACTACCGAAATATCTGCTTTCAGTGGTTAATGAACAGTCATCCTGTTCACCTAAACCACCGAAACTTCAGCTTTGAGAAAACTTCAAAATTTGCAAAAATGATTACCTTGATTCTTTGTTGAATGTTTAAGGTCTTTTGGACGATGCAGCTCTTGTTCGTGCAGATCTATGAACTTCAACTTGCTATGTGGAGGGCTCTGGTGTATCTACCATGGTTGTAGCTAAGTTAGCTAGAGTCTTCAAACCTCTTTTCTCCTTTGTTGGCGATTGAGAATCTTTTAATTTCAGTCTGAGAATTCTAAGCTGCCTGTACAGCTTCATGTTTTCCCTTATCAACACCCTGTTCCTGTCCTTTATCTTATCATGCTTTTCTTTGAGGGTTTGGTTTATTTTGAAAAGATTTGAATTTCTTTCAGTCAAGTCTGTATTTTCCTTTTTAATAACTCTTTCCAAGACTTCCATTTCATAGACTTGTTGCAGGAGTTTATTGATTTTTCGTGCCCTAGATGCTTTAGGCTTACTTGAAGAGGCTTTTGCCAATGGTGGACTGTGTGCCTCTGAGAGAGTTGGTGAGGGTAAGCTGGAACAATCATCTGCAACTTGTCCAACCTGTACATTAACTTGTGTCTCCGCTAACTCTTGTTCTGGCTCTGAATCACTATAGGGTAGGTTTAAAGGGTTACTTCCTTCAGCAGGGTCCTTGGACTGCTCACCCTCAAACTACAACTTTCTTTTGGTTCTTTTCTTTTTGACAGAGGATGATTCTATCGGATCTCTTGGTGGTGAGATACCCTTCATTTTTCTATGACTACTTTTAGGAGTAATGGTCTTCTTAGTGGCAGCCTTTTTACCCTTCTCCTACTATTGCCAGTCAGTCTGGAATTCATTCCAGAAGAGGAAGTAGTTCCAATCTACCTGACTTTTCTTCAATGACTCTTTGACAATGAGAGTAATGAGTCCTTGATGAGACAATCTACTTGCCACCTTAGTGGGCTTGGCCTTGACTTGTCTAGCCATTTTCATGAGGGCTTTGTGCAAGTAAAATAGTAAATTGATGGGAGATCTCCCTGTGAAATGATTTAAAAGTTTGAAGTGGTAGAACATGACTCTGTTCTATCTACCTTCATAGGTGATATAGACAAAGATTGTCTTCAGGAGAGATTTCCATTTAGGTTCCAGATAAGACATTGGCATGTCTTTTTTCCATGTAAGATCTTTGTGCAGAGGCTGTAGGTAGGACCTAAATTCAATGTTTGAAGGTACCGTTGATTTGAACCAACAATCACCTGTTCTAGGAAGACCTTTGAACTCATCTTTGGCTGCCTCATCAACCACAAACTGCTCCTTTCCCACTGTTGTTGTTCTTCCATCATACGAGCTAGAAAAATTCTCGGACACCTGTTGATGAAAACCTGCCAGTTTTTCACAATATGTATAGACTCCAGTCTGCTTGAAGAACTCGACCACCTCAGGGTGCACCTCAAGTTACCAAAATCCATCCAATTCAACCCTTAGAACTGGCCCTACTTTCGGCATTAGTAAACGCTGACTGTACCTGCGATTAAGGAAAAACTTCATGCCAGGGAGACAAAGACTCTATGATTTAGGATGACAGAGAGTATGACTTATAGAAAAGTAAACGGGACAGGGTGACACAGAGTTTGGATCGCAAATCTCAATCACTAACCGAGTTTAGGAAACAGACTAAC
Organism: Picea engelmannii; assembly: GCA_009831015.1. Taxonomy (NCBI): domain Eukaryota; kingdom Viridiplantae; phylum Streptophyta; class Pinopsida; order Pinales; family Pinaceae; genus Picea; species Picea engelmannii. Next base: position 654,243 of record ML781811.1, read on the forward strand.
TGAAAGCATGCCGAAAATTTTGAGTTTCGATGAGATATACATTTAAATTGAAACTGCATGGGCTTTGAACTACCTGATGACTCGACCTGGCTTGATTGGTATGACAATTGGCTTGGGAGCGATTTGTTGAACTCTAACTGCGCTCGACGATCACCATAAGAAACGGGATTATGACTTATGGATATGTGTTTGCTCGATGAAATCATGGGCTCAATACTGTCTTAATAACTCCTGAATTCAAATTGATAATGAATGGAGATCAAATCGGATATTAATCAGGGTAATAATGGATTTGTTTACTCGTGACTGGAAATGGTGAGGGGCTACATGACTAATCATTTCTATTAGTCAAGAAACACGCATGAATTTATGTATCTTTGCCGAGTCTTAATTTTTAAATGACAAATGCAGTTGAAAGGACAACGGGATATCAATCTTCAGATAGATACAAAAAGAACATGCATACCTTACCACCTCCATGAGCATTCGGAGGTTATGTTTTCATCATTGCGCCAATTGAAATCTGGCTCATGCGAAAGCACGGGCTTTTCATTTTTCCCGTTGAAATCTTTTCGGTAGTTAACCGCGCTTTTTCTTTTCCCTCTTAACTACTGGGAAAGAAGGCTTTTGGTCGTTAATGAGTGTGTTTCAGGCTCGCCTAAACCACCGAAACCTGAGATTCTGTCTTTTTCTTGACCAAACCAAATCAAAAGTTATTTCTGAGCTTATTTACAGAAAATAGACTCTCTAACCTACCTACAAAAATTTAGAAATAAATTTTTGGACCACAACCTATCACCTCAAAAGCAAAATTTCCACCAATTTATTTGAGGAGATAACACCATACATCAATCCATGTGCCAAAACCTCATTGTTATACAACCTTTATCTATAACATACCTCAACCAAAATCCCTCATCAATTGCTGTAGAAATTTCGATACAAATTAATGTATTCCTGCGATTCTCCTGATCTAACAAGTTCCGCTATTGTTAAATACATAATCGCTTCTACTATTACTTTTGCGGAAGAAATTTAAACCACGATCAAAACCATAAGCACAAAGTGAAATATCAATAACACATAACACAATAAGTTTTACTGGGAAAGCATAAAGCTAAAAACCCCACTGTTTGCACCCAATTCGTCACTAGGTGAGCAAATTAAGAGTGCTTACATGCCCAGTTGGGCTCTGCTAGGCATGACAACTGTGAAAGGAAAGGTTAGAAAGAAAAACAACAAAGCTATTAACAAGAATTAAACTAAAACTAA
>ML781811.1:674513-685168 GCA_009831015.1 Picea engelmannii
CCAAGCTCATCCCGACATTGGACAAACTTTGTGAGATATTTTGGAATGGTTTCGCCTTTCTCCATCTTGATCTTCCTGAGTTTATCTTTGAGCGCCAATTTCCTATGGTCGCTGCTATTTTGGAACAGATCTGTCAAAACCTTACACATTGCATATGGTGTGGTTTTCCCATGGAGACTTGAGACAATGTGATCTCGTACTCCCTCCAACAGAATCCTCCTCGCCTTTGCTACTTTCTTTTGCCATGCATCAAGATTTGCAGTGTCTGTCGCATCCGGCTTAGGAACATCTGCATCAATGTAACCCTTCAAGCCATTGTCTTCAAGCACTGCCTCCATCCTGTCCTTCCAAGAAATGTAGTTAGAGATTCCCTCAAGTGCATACTCCAACCTCAAGCCATTGAAAGACATTTCGATCTTGAATCAAGTGTCACACCAAGAAAATCTTGCAAATTTGAATGTTATCCAACCCAAAACTCAACCCCTTCACTTTCCTCTTGCCCTGGGAGGTTTGCACCCTACCTGAGAGCAACTTGAGGGAAGTTCGCACCCTGCCTGTGTATAGCCTGCGAACTTGCCTGTCAAGTTCGCACCCTGCTAGTGTATTTACCTGCGAGAATGCCTTGGAATTTCGCACCCTACTCCACTGTTAGGGTGAGGGAAGTTCGCACCCTGCTAGTGTATTTGCCTGCGAGAATGCCAATGAAGTTCGTACCCTGCTAGTGTATTTTCCTGCGAGAATGAGAGAATGCCTTTGTCTAGGGTGCGAGAATTTATGTTCTTGAAAACATCGGAAGTTTTCAGTACTAGAGTTCGCACCCGGCTAGAGGCGGGACTTGCGAGAATGCAATTATGTTCACACCTCACTTCCGTGACTCTGTGGCCTCCATGGCTTTGATACCATGTAGAAATTTCGATACAAATTAATTTATTCCTGCAATTCTCCTGATCTAACAAGTTCCGCTATTGTTAAATACAGAATCGCTTCTACTATTACTTTTTCGGAAGCAATTTAAACCACGATCACAACCATAAGCACAAAGTGAAATATCAATAAGACATAACACAATAAGTTTTACCGGGAAAGCGTAAAGCTAAAAACCCCACTATCATATATTCTGTATATCATGAATCATGAAACAATCTCATACAAAACTCTAATCCAAGAGCTCTTAGTACAATACAATCGTCTCACACTGTCATACACAAATTAGCAAATGCATGCGCCAATTCCTGTGTCCAGACAGCTTGCCTCCTCTGCACAAACTCTGCAATCCGAATTCTCAAAATGAATCGAATGAATACCATTGCCTCATTTTCACATGCTCATAAGCATATCCACTGCATGTGTGAACAAATCACAACTGATAGCCAACTGTCCCTTTCACCTGTTATCTCAACTGGTGTCCATTGGAATGACATGCATGTAGTTAACCGTGGTGAATATTCAGTTGCATGTGAGTTAACTGATTGTGAATTAATGAATAATTAATTCACTGAACTCACACTAATACAACTAAGATTAACTCACTTAACTACACTTGTAATTCTGTTACAATTCCAAATCACTCAGTTATGAAAGAGATAATAGATTAATATTTATTGTCTAATTTAATTAAGGGAAAACTAAATTAGACACATGTTTCTTGTTGACTTTTCAACAATTGCATCATACAAATCTGATTTGTAACTCTATAATAGTCCCAGTGTATATGATCACATACCTACAAACCTTCCTTAACTTTAACAAAAAGAGACTATCATTTTATCAAACTTTACTTTAGTCTCACATGACTAATTTTGGATTAGTCAACAACCCTAACTTGCAATAATCATAACTATGTACCTATAATTAATAAAGTTTCGGAAATGGTACAAAATGTTCTTCAGTGTATTTTATGAAACTCCTACAGATTTCACTACTTGGAACCTCTCAGAAAAGAAGCTATAGCAAATATGGCATACCTTGTTGAATTCTGACTTATTCTAGAGATCGAACTTGTAGAGAATTCCCCACAGAGAATATTTGTTGTATAGATCTGAAAATAATAAAAAACATACTAAATACAGTACTCTAACCAATACATTTGGGCTTACTGAATTTGGATCTATTATGAAGAAGTTATGATGTTTTTACCCGAAAAACCTGTTTTAGACTAGTTTCAAGACTAGCCACAAACCCTATTTTCCATGGACGGTAACTCCAAAAATACAATGACCTACAAGCTGAAATTTTTATCACAGCTACTTGGATATGTTTCCTCAACGTCCTCCCAATTTCATGGTCTGACTCATTCTAGAAAAAAATGTTATTGCAAAAATTGTGAGATGACCTGTAAATAACATACCTTAGAAAGCATCATCAAAAAAATTTATCCTCCCTTGAATTTTGGCCTTCTTTACTTCACCTTCCCTCTGAAATTCGGCTTAGATATCCTTTGGTTACCTCAGTCACTTGTAGATATTCAATATGCTCAAGTGTGATTAAAATGAAAGACCCTTTCCTCTTATTTATACTTTTATGTAGCTTGCTCAAGGGGTTACCTTCTAACCATCTTAAACTACTTTCCTTATTTTAGGGTTAACCCACTTCTAACCACTTGTCCACTTAGTATTTCTCCATTAACTTTATTATTTAAATCATTTATTTTGTATCCACTTTGACTTATAGTACACTCGTCACTTCACTTTATTATTTACCTTCTAAAATCTCTTAAACCACTTTCCTTATTTTAGGGCTAACCCACTTCTATGCACTTGTCCCCTTAGTAATTTCTCCATTAACTTTATTATTTAAATAATTTATTTTGTATCCACTTTGACTTATAGTACACTCATCACTTCACTTTATTATTTAAATAATTTCTTCTTTGCAAACACCTTGACTACTTTGACCTTTGGGGGCTTCTAGACGACTCATGAGGGTTCTCCAACTTCACATGGCCATAACTATCTAACCGTGAGGAGTTATGTGACATTCCACATACCACCGGAAATGGCATGACATGTACTATCCATATAGAATAGTATTACCTGCAAATATGATCCGGATTTTATGAGAAGAATGAAATGAATACAGATTATTAACAGGTGCTTAACACTAAATAACAGAGATACAGTAAAGCTAGTTTTCTATTCAATAATGAAATAAGATGAAACTGTAAAATGCAGCGGAAATAAGCTTGTTGGAATGGTGGCGGCTTATCTCTGAGAAGAGATGTGACGGTAGCGCGCATTCGCTAGAATAACGTTACAATGAGGCTCTGAAGGACTTTTTACAATAAGCAAGAATGCCAAAAACCCTAGACATCCAAAAACCTAACCCTAGGAGATGAAACGCCAAAAGTCACGTGGGCCCCGTTTGGGTAAGTTAGTACATCAACTTCATGGGGTCGTAACTTTTGCATACGATCTCTGTTTTAGGCGTGTGACAGCCCGTTGGAAAGGTATCGTCGAGGAGATTAATTTTGGAACCTCAATAATTCCTATGGATATCATTGAGGAGATTGATCCTAAAAAACCTTCATTTAGGCCCTCAAAATGGCCCCAGTAGTTAAAACTGCTAAAAATAGTAAATTGCCAAAATTGTCAGAAAACTGTTTTGAGCTAGTTGGAAAAGGTGGGTGGCCACCGATATCCATATGGATCAATCCTCCCTCCTTAGGAAGCAATGTTCTCCATTGCGTTGATGTCCCCCATCAGATGAGGAAATTTCTGCTGAATTTGGCCCCGGGTGAGCCACTTACCTTGGTGCAGGAGCTGCCCTGCTTTGACGACTCGATAAAGCTGGATCATTTGTTGTCGAGTGCCCTTGATCTATCTATCCACAATATGATCATTGGATGTCTGTTGTATGCATTCAGGGTTGAGATCTATTGGTGTCAGTTGTTCTGCTACTTCTAAGGTGTCCAATAACGGTGGGAAATAAGGGCGAAGGAGATCCATGTTGAACATTGGGTGCAGGCCAAGGAAAGGAGGAATGTTGAGCTCAAAAATTATATCCCCCATGGCCTTGGTGATAGTGTACGACCCATAATGGAGTGGTCGAAACTTCCTATGGGGTCCTGTAAGGCATTCTTTCTGCAAGTGCAACCAAACTTTGTCTCCCACTTGAAACTTATGTGGCACCCAATGTTGATCATGGAGTTGTTTGTACTTGTCATTGGACTTTTGTAGGATATCCTGAACTTGTTGGCGGATGTGCTAGATCTTCTCAATGAATTGGGTGGTTTTGTCAGCTTCAGTTGGAGTAGGAGATGAGTCAGTCAAGGTGACGGCAAGGGGAAGTGCAACATCTATGGGACCCAATGGTTGGAATCCCAACCCCACTTGAAAGGGGATATGGTCAGTTGAGCTATGCATGGCTCAATTGTAGCTATGTTAGTCATAGGGAAGGATATCATCCCATGTGCGAGGGTGCCTTGAATTATACATGCAAAGGATGTGTACAATCATTCGATTTACAAGCTCGGTTTGGCCATCTGTCTGGGGGTGGAAGGCCGTGGATTTGGTGATCTTGGTGTCCAGCAGTGACTAGAGGCTCGACCAGAATGTGCTGAGAAATCGAATATCCCAATCTGAAACAATGGTTTGTGGGATTCCAAAATGTACCCAGACTTGTTCAAAGAAGAGCTTGGCAATGGCCTCGACTCTGATGCTCTTCTTGCAGGCAACCAAAATCGTCATCTTAGAAAATCGATCAACAACCACAAAAACACAGTCATTTCCCAGCTTGGTGGATGGGAGGCCTGACATGTAGTCCATTGAGATGGATTCCCATGTCCAGTCAGGAGTAGGAAGAGGGGTGTACAGGTCCTATTTCTTAGTGGTCGGTTTGGAAATAATGAAGGTAATGCAGGACCTGATATACTTGCTAACCTCCTGTCGAATTTTCGGCCAGTAGAAATATTTTTGTAGCATTGTCACTGTCTTTTCGACGCCGAAGTGTCATGCCACCCGACTGTAGTGGGCTTCCCAGATCATCTTCGCTCGCTCACTTGATGGAACACATATATTTCCCAGATGACACAACAACCCATCCTGAAGATGGAAATTATCGACAACTGCATTTGCACCCAACATTTGGTAGGTGGTGGCAAAGTCAGGGTACTTACGGACAGTATCTGACAGTGTCTCACTATGATAGGCCATAGGGTGGCCGTGTTGAGGGAGAATGGCACCCACAACATAGTCTGAAGCATCTGTCTTGACCTCAAATGGATGTTGCAGGTCTGGTAGTGAAATTACTGGGGCTAAGCACAAGTGATGCTTCAAATCATCGAAAGCTTATTGTTGGGACCGACCCCACGTAAATTTCTCCTTACCACCACCCCTGTTTATTTGGCTGAGGGCCCATGCAATATGGGAGAATCCCAACACGACCCTGTGGTAGAAATTGGCAAGGCCCAAGAAGCTCCAAAGCTCAGTGGGTGTTGTTTGGGCTGGCCAGTCACGGATGACTTGGATCTTGGCTGGATCCACATGTACACCATGCTGATCAATGATGTAGCCCAGGTAATGGACCCTGTCCATGCCGAAGGAGCATTTTTCCAAGTTGGCGTATAGCTTGAATATGGTGCAAGTGTTCATCCCAAGTCTTTTTGTAAATTAGAATGTCATCCAGATACACCACTACAAAAGTATTAGTGAATAGTCACAGGATATCATCCATCATCCTCATGAAAGTGGCTAGAGCATTTGTCAAACCAAAGGGCATGACCAACCATTCAAAAAGGCCTTCCTTTGACTTGAAGGCGGTCTTCCATACATCTGTCTGTTCTATCAGGACCTAGTGGTAGCCAGACTTCAGATCAATCTTACTGAAGTATTTGACCCCCGTGAGTTGATCAAGGAGGTCATCGATTCGGGGAATCGGGCACCAGTTTCTAACTGTGATTTTCTTCAGAGCCCGGTAATCAATACATAGTCGTTAGGTTCCATCTTTCTTCTGTACCAGCATGATTGGGCTCCTGCAAGGTGATGAGCTGGGGCGGATGTGCCCCTTGTGGAGAAATTCTTGGATCTGTCGCCTGATCTCCTCATTCTCTAAAAAAGAGCGACGATAGACTGGCCCATTGGGCAGCGATGCGTTGGGGGTTAGATCGATGGGGTACTTGACCTGGCAGTGCAGAGGTACCCCTGTAGGTGAGGAGAAGATATCCAAGTATTCTTCCATGACCTTATCTACTTGCTTCTGATGTGTGGAGAGGTCGGCCACAGAGACCCTCGATGTGGCTGTGATATTACTATTATTCTGAGATGAATCACGAAGAAGACAAGCTTCCCCATATGAGAGATGACCTTCCTGCATTTCTTAGCAGAGATCAAGGAAATAAAACTAGGTGGGACTACCTCGAGTATCCTGTACAATTTCCTGTTCAAAGTAATAATAACACTACGAGGCCTAGACTCATATACATCATGACGTTTCCATAAATAAGGTTGGCCCAAAAGAAAATCACAAACTTCAAGAGGAGAAACATCACACAATACCTCATCTTTGAAGGGCTTGATGTCGTATGACAGTTGGCACTATTGGCTGACGTGGAGATCGCTTCCTTGGCGGAGCCATCCAATGGTGTAGGGTTGTGGGTGCGGCGTTGTTGGCAGGGCCAGCCACTTGACGACCTCTGTTGAGATGAGGTTCCGAAGGCCTTTTTACAATAAGAAAGAATGTCAAAATCCCTAGACATCCAAAAACCTAACCCTAGGAGATGAAGTGCCAAAAGTCATGTGGGCCTCGTTTGGGTAAGTTAGTACATCAACTTCCTGGGGTCGTAACTTTTGCATACGATCTCCATTTTAGGTGTGTGATAGCCCGTTGGAAAGGTATCATCGAGGAGATTCATTTTGGGGCCTCAATAATTCTTTTGTCTATCATTGAGGATATCTATCCTGAAAAACCTTCATTTAGGCCCTCAAAATATCCCCGAAAGTTAAAACTGCTAAAAATAGTAAATTGCTAAAATTGTCAGAAAACTGTTTTGAGGCAGTTGGAAAAGGTGGGTGGCCACCGATATCCATATGGATCAAAATATATCAAAACTCATACCATTATCCATCAAACAAACTTGGGTCCATACCCAAACCTTTGTGCTAACGGAATTCACTACCAGACTTTCTTCAAGAGTTGACATCAATGAGAACCAACCTAATTAATCAACAGGGATTTTTTGGATGGGAAAGCAATGATGATGCATTAATAATAATGGTGAAGATTAGTCCAATATCGATTTTGTCCCCTTAGACCAAGTCGAACTTGGTGATCAGGCCTCCATCCAACATGCCGAGTATATTAATGAATGAACAATGTTGATTCCATTTCTTAATTATGGAGTAGTTTATAGTGTACTAGATATCTTAGACAAAGAAAATGTTAAGAAATTGGAGACCCAATCAGCTAATAGGAAGAATACTCTTAAATACTTACTAGCAGGTTCTTACCAACAAGTGCACGAGAAACAAGTTTTACAGAGATGATGAAATTTTCCAAGCAAATCGCCAGAACCCACGTTGCGAAACAAAAACTAATCAGTAAAGTAGATCATATTCAGGAAATGGCACATAAGAAGTACATTGATTTATTATATTACCAAGAGGTAGACACTAAAGCAATTGAGGCAACTGAAAAATTGAACCCCAAGTCACGAGCAAAGATTATCCATTCATGACGTACCAGAAACACTGCACTTACTAGTGAAGTTGTGTAAGGAAGACCTACTACTAAACCAACAGAGGAAGTATAATTGTGATATTCATGGTTTCAACAAGAACAACTGGAGTACATGCAAGAAGATGTCAAATAGACATGACAAACATCTCACAAATGGAAAAGGCATGCATTTGTCTCAGTTGTTGGGTGATTTTCCCAAGAGTTAGTGATACTGCCACCAGTCCTAGATTAATGTGATACTGCCACCAGTCCTAGATTAATGTGTAGATTGCCACCGTTCAATTATTTTTCTACGTAATGATTGTGATATTTTGAAAATTTATTTTTTTAAAAATATTGAAATGTTTGTTAAAATTAAAGTTATAAGTGTATGTGCTATGTTTTAGCGTATGATAGTATTCGATGACACTTAAGGAAGAGGAAGTGTATGATATTATTCGAAGACACTAAAGACGGAGGAAGAGTGAATGAATACTGGCCGCGAGGGGTCCATATCGTTCAAAGTGGTGATCCCAGGAAGGTACACATTAGCTACCAAACTATCAATTAAATTTTTTAGTTGTAGTCTATATGTAATCATAGGAAGCACAATATTGTATTTTTGTCTTCCCAAAATGGGACGATGGAATATCATATATGATCCAAAATAATATGGCGGAATATACCCTATAGACCAAAAAAAATATACTTCTTTCAAAAGGAAAGAAGCATATACAATATCGTATGACATGAAAGGAAATCAAGCATATGTGAGCACTATCATGGTTAACAAGAGAGGGAATATTACTGGAACAATATAATCTAATTAAGATCATCTAGTTTAACAATATTACTCAATATTAGTTTACTGGTGAGTATTATTATCTGACATAAATTTTTCCATGTTGAATGAGTTTTGGATTAAGTAATAAATAGCCACTTGATTACAGTGCACCAATTAATTAATAAGTGGATACTTCAACATATATATATCACCATCTCTCTTTCCACTTGATTTGCACAAAAGTAATGTTTCCATATGAATAAATAGTGTAAACAAAATCTAATTATTGATTTTTTTATCAATTAATATCAATCTACACACTCCAACAATTTACATAAAATATTTATATTTTTCAAAATTTTACATTAAATATATATATATATATATTTTTTAAATTTTTAAATTTTATTTTCCATATGAATAAATAGTGTAAACAAAATCTAATTATTGATTTTTTTATCAATTAATATCAATCTACACACTCCAACAATTTACATAAAATATTTATATTTTTCAAAATTTTACATTAAATATATATATATATATATATATTTTAAATTTTTAAATTTTATTAGATAATCAATATCTACACCTCAACAATTAATGCAATGGTTTCTTTATTGTAAAATTATTTTCTCATTATACATCATTCATATCTAAGTAATTCATACACAAAAAATAAATAGTGGAGATTTTAATGTAAGTGTACAACATATATCATTAGTAAGGAATACATTTCCACACTAATTTATTAGATGTAATGATAATATTCTTGATGGAAACAAAATTAACATGCACAAATCCATCTCTATGGGCTTGACCAATAGACTATTGAACTCTTGACTTAATTAGAAAGGGATGTAATAGCAAGTGCAACAGAGCCCGTTGGTCATATGCTAACTTATCAAAAGCAAGTACGATGTACAAATACACAATTTATGCAGTTCCAAACAAACTTGGCATTGCCTTAAATCTGAAATACTTAATGGATCCATTAGGTTAAAAAAAAAAATGACACTTTGTTTCTTATATTTCACCTCTAAGCAAAATTCAAATAGGAAATATGGGACATGCATGTCTTATTTTGATTGACCAAAACCCCATTACAAGCAATCAATTTCTACTTAAAAAGATATAGTCATTACTTCTCAAAACAATTTCAAATTCAATCCATTGATGATGGCATGCATGTCTTAGTCAGATCAATCAAAAACCTCATTGATGATGGTATGCATGTCTTAGTCGGATCGATAAAAAACTTCTTAGAAGTAATCTTTACTAGAAAAGGGTACAATCATCATTTCCCAAAACACTTTCAAATTCAATACAACATGGACATAGCCACCGCTGTGGCACTTGTTTATATTAGTGAGCACCATAAACTTACACAAAAGTAAGTATATATATATATATATGGCAATCTCCAAGATGTATATATTTTTATAATTGAAATTGATTGAAAGTTGACCATGTGTTAATTTCATCTCTTCAAATTATTTGCAACTCATGTTGAACATATGGGCAGATTTATCCATGAAATTTTTCCACGTTTCAATTATTTTCATTTTTTTAAAAGTGGGCGGGATTTTCGTTGCTATTGCCATGAAAGTTCGTCGCTATAGCGACGATTATTGCCTACCTCAAAAAACATATTCTAACACACGTGGCTTTCAACGACTAGTTGGCTTTTTGCCGGTCAACTCAGGCATTTTCATCGTTATATCAACGATAATTGATCTATATATACCTGACTTTAAGAGACTTTGCGACACATTTTCTATAGTTGCAACATTGTTCGTGGCTTTTGTTTGAGCTGTTTATTTTTTCCATCACCCACCAGTTGAACATATCCAATTCTCGATCTACATAGCTTGGATTTTGAACTTCCAAGGTTAGTGATCCAGGTGGATATTGGAGGCCACCCACCTATTCCACTTGGACCCCCACCATTGCTTCTTTCAGTTTTGTAGTTTTCACACAGTTTACTATTTTTAGCAGTTTTTCGGGTCCTGAACTTCTGGAGCCGTTTTGAGGCTCTAAATGACATTTTTTGGGATATGAAAATGTTGTATTCCTCCGATAGATCTTTCCAATGGGCTATCATACGCCTAAAACGGAGATCGTATGCAAAAGTTACGACCCTGGGAAGTTGATGTACCAACTTACCCAAACGGGGCCCACATGACTTTTGGCGCTTCATCTCCCAGGGTTAGGTTTTTGG
>ML781811.1:689585-715843 GCA_009831015.1 Picea engelmannii
GATTACAGGTTGAGGTACAGGTTGATGCATGGTTCAGATTTATTGGTACAGGTTTACAACGGTATATCTCACAGTGATAGTGTGACAGTGGTTCCATCATTCTACTTCTACTTTAGGGTGGCAGGATGGGGCAAGGACAGGTGATTGTAGCCACCTTCCGGTTATAGTCGGAGAACATAAAGGGTTGTAGCCTCCTTCTGGTTGTAGCCAGAGAATTGGGGAGTTGGAGCTTCCCTCAGGTTGTAGCCTGAGAAACTAGGGGGTTGGAACCTCCTTCTAGTTGCAGCTGGAAAACAAAGGAAGTTGGTTCTTCCAATGAATGTAATTTTTCAAGACATATAAGAAAAAACATTACGTGGTTTTCTCCTAATTTGGGTTTCCACGTAAAACACTGGAGTACTGTGTATGTGTGTGATTGTTTATTTCTTACTGCTCATTATTGGATAATAATTCTACATTGATATAACATTTGAAGAAAAAAGATTATAATTATGCTATTACTGATTCACCCCCCCCCTCAGTAATCCAACACATATAACATTGTATTCCTATGTGATGTTGTTTCTCTCAATTTTTTATAATCACTCGCAATTCTAGATGTAGTGATTAACTCTAGTTTGTAGTTGATGTAACTTTTTTATACACTATTAATAAGGAGTAGCTAAAATATAAAAATTTCATGATGAAATATACGATAACATGATGAAATATACTAGTCAAACAATGAAAAATGAGAACATGCCAAAGTGCCTTAGAAAATAAAATCATGACCATTGCAAGTAGCATAAAAATGTGACCATCGTATGTAGCTGCAAATCAACACATCATAATTTAAACCAACCTGTTATCACTCTGTAAATTCCCAGAGGTTGTCACTATGTAGAAGAAATTTACCAGAGGTAACTTTATCCAACCACTTCGAAACTGGGATCTATCCCTTCCAGTTTCAGAGAGGGATCTCTCTGTAAGATTTAACTTTGTTTTAGGTTTTAGATATTAGGCTAGTTAAATAAATGAGACTGTATTGTTTGTTTTATAAAAATGGTTGAAATACCGCTTACGCATCCATTGGGCTATGGGGTTTGTTTTATAAATTTTGAGATCGAGGAACATATTTTATAAGGTGCTTTCACAGGGTAGGATAATGCAACTGTTAGATCATTTAGAATAAAATGATGGGTAGCAGAAAAGATGAGAAAATCAATTATAACAAAGAACCATTTAAGAATTTCTTTATCATAACGTCAAAAGATAAACATTTAGATCTTTAAAAGCCAGAAACAAAGTATACAAAGATAAATTCTACAACTTCAACTTCTTTTAAATGATCAAATATAGAAAACATAAATGATTATGAAGATATAAAAACCATTCAACGAAGAGGAGAAAACATCACCAACAGTTAACATGCAGGAATCCTGTGAAATGTCCTTTTTATTACTGGTAAATCTCTTGAGAAAGACTACAATGCCTACAGCTTGCTTGGGCCAACCCTCAGTGCTTTGAAATTTGAATTATATATAGAAAAGATTACAATCGATCCTGTCTTTAATGATCAGGACGTGTCAAAATCTAAAGATAACTAATTAGATAACATAATACAAAATTGTAGGAACCGTTTATGATCTTTCAGCTTCTTCATGTTGATTTTGGGGAAGATGGTTGGCGAGTCATCCACCTGACTTAGAATGCTCTGCATGTTGACGTGTACATCCACCTCATCTTCTACTCAATCAATTCACACAACTCTTCCCATCTCTGCTGATTGGGAATGGTGACTTTTAGTAGCCTGCGGTACACTTCATCCATTTCTGTGTATTTAACAAAAGTTGGCTTGGTGATGAAGATATGTTGGATTTCATGCTGGATGTTGAGGTCCAGTTGCAGAGTCTCTAAAAATGATTTACCTATGATGCTACCCTATATCCCCGAAAACTTAGAGCTATCCTTTGCCACCATGGTGATTTTTTGCTTGTAATAAGAGAGTGTTGTCATCTTGAGATTCATAACCAGTAAACTAGGAAGACCTCTCTTTTGCAAAACATCGATCTTGCTGAAAAATCTATGAACTCCAATATCCATGTTCTTGGCTTTATCCTCCAATTGCAACATCAGTTCTCTTTTGGTCAGAACCCTCTTGACCTCGAGGATAGTCTCTTTTCTATCCTCAATCTTCAGGTTTTCTAGCTCTTCTTTAGTTTTTGAATTAAGAAACCTGATGATTTCATTTTCCTCCATGGGCATTTCTCCCATCTCTCCCTTTATCATGTCGATAGCCTGCCTGCTCCTTGACACCAGTTCATGTTGTTCAAAGATGATTTGCACCATGGACTAGATTTCATTTATGGATTTTGAGATATCCATCCAATTGTTTTCCTTGTCTTCTATCAGTGTTTTGCCCACAACTGTCAACTTCTACAGCTATTGTATCTCCTGCTTAAGTTTTTCTGATGTGTGTCTCTCTGTATTGTAACTAGCTTGGAAAGAAGATTTTAGCTTCTGGATATTCTCTATCTCATGTTCCAATATTTTAATTTTCGTTCCTTGTAAAGTCATCTTCTCCATTGATGTTGCTAAAACTTCAGATGTCCCTGGAACTGTCACTGGGGCAGCTGATGGAAGTTCTACTGTGGTGGTTCCTGATGCTATTATTGTGCTAACTTCTATGAGGGGAATTTCACTTAAAGGGATGAACTCCATAGTATTTGTCTATTCTTTTTCCTTTACTATTTTTTCCAGGTCTGCCTCCATCTCTTTGATTTGTGCATTCTGCTCCATGATCAATTTTAGCATCTCCTCTTTTTCACCCTCTGTCACTGCCATCTCTTTGGTTTGTGAGTCTTCAACAACTGACAGTTTTAATTGCTTCCTCAAAGAGGCTATGTCAGCGTTCTTTTTCTTCAGTGGTTCTTTAGCTACTTTCATGTTTGAGGGGTCCTACCCAATTTTAAGTACCATCTCTTCCAAAGACTTGATCATGTTATCTTTTGCAAAAGATGACACATTTTCCAGCTTTAGTTGAGTATGAACATTGTTCAGAGAAACTTGTAATTTTGCAACAGTTGTGGAAGCATTGGCCAATGTTGAGAAAACTATTTCTCTAGTCTGTCTATGCAAATCCATCTGATCAGCTGGATGTACCTAATTGGCATCAAAATCCGGTGTTGACTTTTTGTAATCAGTGATTTCCTTTGGATGAGGCACTTGTGCCTATAAGAATGCCATGTGCATTCTCCCTCTTTCTATATCAAAGGCAGAGAGAAACCTATGATGTACTATGGAGGTCTGCTTCCAGAACTGAGCATAGGTGTTGCTTGTCAGCATCTTGTTTTTCTTCTTGATAAAATCATATTTCTCAAAGATAATCAGTTTTGCAAACTCTTGTGATGGCTGGGTGGTCAAAGTGGTATCAGTCTACTTCTTTGAGGAATAAGTAGACATCATCTACTAGTTTTCTGAGAAAGGTGGTGAATGCTCTCCCTGGACTACTGTGGTAGACTGGGTCTCTTCCTCTCTAGACCTTTCAGTTGTGTGACTGGTTTTGGGCCTTTTCTTGTACACCTAGAACTCCTTAGCTTAGACTCGAGTAATTGGAGAGGAGACATTCTTTTTGGGCCTTTTCTCCTTTGGTATCTATGGAGTAGTGGTCTGTGAAATAATGGTTGGAGGAGATTGTTGTTCAACATCTTCTAGAGTGTTCACCTCCCACTCTGTTTGGTTCATAAATTTCTCGATCTTTGGTCTAGGCACATGAGCATATGGAGAACTTTTATTCTTCAATATCATTTCTGCAATAATCCCACATGGATCATAGTTCCAAGGGAAACTAATGCCAAACTTCATTAACTTTAGTATCTTGTCTGCCTCTTCCCCGACAGCTCGACTGTGACAGATAAAGGATCCTATCTACCCTTTAATTCTCAATTGTTGTTTCTTCTTCAAAACTACAAAGTGTATGTCGTCTGAATTGATCATTTTCCTGATGTATTCCAAGGCGAATATCCTCACAGGTACATATCTGGGAAGTTTATAAGGAGCGAACTCACATCCATAAATTCTAATTTCCATGTGATTTTGATACAGATACCAGCCTCCAGTCTTGGCGAGGTTCGAGAGGTGTAAAATTCTTTGGATCTCCTCATTTATCCTTGGTTCTTGTCTACCACTGAGCATGCTTACCACTAGGTGGAAAAATGGCTCAATGAATTGCTTGAAGTTAAACTCTATGGAGTTTTTTCTCAGTAATGAAGTCCAAGAGGTGGCAGGTTGTGGTTTGTCGTCCTGGTCCAATTTTTGCATGGAAAATAAGAACTTATCTGCTTGAAAGAACGCGAACATGTAAGCCAGTATCGAAGAATATCGGAACATGCCCTCTGTGGGAAATCTGAAAAGTTTCTCATGCATGTCCTCGGCTAGAAAGTTGTTGTAGTCAAACTAGGTGGTGGCATGTTCTTTGGTAGAAAAATGGACAGGAAACCCAGGATGGGCTTGTCCACCCATTCATCTAAATAATAACCGATCAGACAACATAATGATGGAATGACTTGGTTACCTTTTTCTGAAAACATGGAATAATGGTAGGGGGGATTTTTCTTGGGGAATTGGGCATTTTGTGGGAGGAAAAACTCAAAAATATGCGCTCTCTAGGGAAAAGATAGATTATGGTACATTTCAGTTAGAACTTCAAGGGTGAAAGGAGAGGGTATTCGACTCTAGGGATTTTCATCATCTGATCAATGACCTCGGGTGTGATAGTGAAAAGGGTATTTGCAGACGATGAAACAATGGCTCTCTGGTCGGGGAGATAATGCGCCTGGAACTTGAGGGTGAATTCAGGAAAATGGTAAATTTTGGGAAAGAGATACAGTGGGATATTAGACTCCCATAGTCCAATCTCGTCACTTTGATCCAGGAAGGTGTCCCTAAACCATGAACACAATTCGGCAAAATCAAATTCGCACCTGGTCTTTGAGATCAGGTAGTCTTTTTCAGCTAGCGGGATTCGGTTAAGATCAACAGGAAGCGGGAGGAACGGGTTTTCCTCAACCTCTAATTTCTTAGATTTTGGCGCCATCAATTCAACTGGTACCTGCAACTAAAACAAAAAACTTTAGCGGATACTTGGCTTTATCTCGATTACTGGCTGAAAATGGCTGGTGAAAAGATCTTCGAGTATGCGGAGAAAATGTGAACAGTGTGATAATGGTGGAAACATGATTAAATTTGGGCGAATGGGTATCCGTTGTGTTCAGGGAAAAGGTAAACAAGCTAACAGATATGTTATCCTATTTTAATTGGCCAACGGATAATTGTGTATGAGGTGGAAAGTAAAGGATGGGTGACGGGTGCGCCAGGATGATGTGGAAGGTGGTGATTGGAGGGTAAGTGAAACAAGAACTTATGTGTGGTAGGTAAGTGGGGAGAATATTTCCAGCGAATTGATGAGACAAGACTTATAGGAGCGGGGTAGTGGAGTATGATATCACGAGGCGACGGGGTAGTGGAGTGTGATGTCATGAGGCGGCGGTGGTATAGCAAGGCTGGCATGGTGGTATGTCGGAGGGAGGGGTCCGAAATAATGGATTTGTGCCACGTTAGGATGGGGTCGACCGGGAAAAACCACCATATCGGACCCCCCCCTCCCCCGCACCATTAAAGGTAGAATGGTCAGGGGGGTCCATAATTTCTTGATGACCGTAGATCTGAGCGTTGTTTTCTCAGTCGTTGATCTCGGTGCACCCTTTAATCACAGAGCACGCAACATATTAGTTTGAAAAAACTTAGGATAGAACATACTTTGTGGATTTTAGCGCCATTCCCTCTCATTTTGGTCACCAAGGGGTTAGAAAACATCATTCACAGATCAAAACAAAGAATCCTGACCATCATTAGGCTTGTTTTGTTGAAATAAAAACAACTAACCTAGGTTCTATCCTACCTACCTAACACATTTAGTCTAGATTAGATTGTTGGGATAATAATTTACTCTACCCTGGGGCTATTTGATCACGTTTAGATAGTTTGATCAAATTTATTCACTAACTAACCTATCTACTTGGCTAAGATTAAACAGTTTAGCCAAGCCTTATTCACTAATCCTGTCAGCACAAATTTAAAGAGACTTGACCATGATTAAACTGTATGGACAAGTCATCATTGTTGCATGGGGCTATATCATTTTTCTTTTATGCTCTCTTTTGTCCTTTTCTTCTCTTTTCTTTTATTCTTTTTCTTTTCTTTTCATCTTTTTTCTTTTCTTTTGAAAATAATTTGCAGAATGAAATATTATTTACAACCAAATTACACCAAGAGTGGAAATTTTCCAGTCACCAGTTGATCCTATGAAACATAGGGTTATAACAGTGGCTCTATAACAATGGCTCCACCTAGGGATGGTGCTCTCCTTGCGAGGTGCCAAGAACCTACTTTCTGATGTCTGTAAAGGTTTATTGCATTGCTTATTTCTGATATCTGTTTTGTTTTTATTTTGAGAATTTGGTGGCACTGGTCAGTGGCTTAGGGCCTTCTCTACGGGCTTCAACCATATGATCAATCATCACCTACACACAACCTGAATGTA
This sequence comes from Picea engelmannii, assembly GCA_009831015.1. Lineage (NCBI taxonomy): Eukaryota > Viridiplantae > Streptophyta > Pinopsida > Pinales > Pinaceae > Picea > Picea engelmannii. Next base: position 696,166 of record ML781811.1, read on the forward strand.
AATAAATGGTATGTACAGTGGAAATGGATTTGAGAGATCTCTTATTGGGGTGGAAAATAATGCTTCAATATCTTGCCATTCACAGGTCCACCTGGAAGGTCTGTTCCATCACTATTTTTGAGCAAAAATGTTTCCTCTAAATACCTGAATGATGTAAGGGCCTTTCCATAAGATATCAAACTTTCCATGTTTTCCCTTATCCTCATTCCTGGAATCCCATTTCAGCACTAAATCACCCAACTCAAAATCATCTTCTTTAGTTCTTCTGTCAAAAATCTTTTTGATGTTCTCCTGGATGAGTTGAGTCTTGTTGTATACTTCTTCCCTGGATTGCATTAAGTGAATCATTTGATTTATTCTCCTTTGGAAATCATTTGGCTCTTCTTGCACTTCCTGCAATAGTTTCATAATAGGGACTCCCAAGGAAAGGGGAAAAATTGCTTCAGTACCATACAATAATTGGTATGGAGACATGCTAATTGATCTTTTGGTGCTTATTCTGTCAGCCCAGAGCACAAAAACCAACTTATTATGCCATGATTTCTTATTCTCTTGTAATTTTTTCTTGAGGATGTTCACCAGAATTTTATTTGAGGACTCAGCTAGCCCATTTCCCTGAGGGTAATAAGATGTGGAGTGTCCTAAAGTAATGTGGTACTGGTTGCAAAACTCTATAATCTTTTTGGATCTGAAGGCCACCGCATTGTCAGCTATGATTTTCCTGGGGCATCCAAAGCGAGACAAGATGTTATTTTCCAAAACTTTAATGATAACAGAGTCAGTGGATTTCCTGTATGGTACAACTTTGATCTACTTTGTGAAATAGTCTGTGGCAGTGAGAATCCACCTGTGTTGGCCAGAAGAAGGAGGGTGTATATCTCCAATAAAATCTAGGCCCCATTGTTGGAAAGGAGCTTCAACTGAGATGGTTTTCATGGGGAGAGGCAAAAGTTTCCTTTTACCTTCGAAAATATGGCATTTGTGGCAAGAAGTAACTTTCTGATGAACATCAACAAACAATGTAGGCTAGTAGAAACCAACTCTCAGAATCTTGTTAGTTGTGGTATTCCAACTCAGATGCCCACCACAGTCTCCTGCATAGAAATCCCACAGAACCTTTTTAGCTTCGTCTTTTAACAAGCAATTAAGCAAGATACCACTAGGAGCTTTCCAATAAAGATTACCTTCTAGAATACAAAATTTCAATGCTTTTAGTTTAATGAATCTGGCTTTGGTCTTAGTCAAACCAGGAGGAGCTTGTAAGTTGTGAAGTACAAAAATGAGGTCTGCGTACCAAGGAGAGTTTAAGAATACATCTTTTACATTTGGAGTCGCCTGCTCTTCCGGCTCATCAACTGTAGCCAAAAAATTAATGTCTAGAGCATGAAAATTAGATTCAGCCATTAGTTTGGCCAAACCCTAACCTTTGATTAGTTTAGTGGGTTTTATTTCGATGTCATATTCCAGAATAACCACAATCCATTTTCCTCTCCTACCATCTGGATTATCCCGAGTCAGGATATCCTTTACCACTGTGTTTGGAACACATGCAATTGTGTGAGATTGAAGAATATAGACTCCGAAATATTTTATGGCCTTTACCAAGGCAAAATCTTGTTTCTCCATTATATTTTAGTTCAACGCAGTATCTCTCAAAGCTTTGCTGAAAAATGCTATGGGTTGTTCATACCCTTCACTTTTTTTCTGCAATAGTACTGTTGCGATGGTGTGTTTAGATGCAAAAGAGAAAAGGTAAAAGTCTTTGGTGTAATCTGGGCTGATCAAAACTGGGGCTTGGGTGAGTGCATGTTTCACCTACTCAAATGACTATTTGGACTCAGTGTTCCATCTGTTTTTGGTGTCTTTTTTCAACATATTTGTGATATTCCTAAGAAGTTCGGCCAAGTTGGGTATGAATCTTCTTAGGAAATTTATTTTTCCAATGAATGATTGTAACTCTTTGATGTTCCTAGGGTGTTGCACTTTCTAGATGGATTATATTCTGCTAGGATCTATTTCAATTCCATCTTTAGAGATTATGTGTCCCAACAACTTGTCTTCCTCTAAACCGAAAGGATTTTCTTTGGATTTAATGAAATCCTAAAATTTCTGCACTTCTCAAACACATGTCTGAGGTGCTGCAAGTGTTCCTCGTTAGATTTGGAGTATACAGTCACATCATCCAGATATATGACTATGAATCTTCCAAGTTTGTCCACAAAAGCAATATCCATTGCTCTTTGGAAAGTGGCACCAATGTTCATCAAGCCAAAGGGCATCTTCACATACATGAAGGTTCCCAGGGTGTGGTAAAGGTTGTTTTCTCCTGATCATCTGGGTGAACAAGAACCTGGTTATAACCTGAGAAACTGTCTAATAAGGAGATCCTACTGGCCCCAACTACCTTTCATAAGATGTGGTCCATCCTAGGAAAAGGGTAATTGTCTTTGAGGGAAACCTTGTTCAGATTTCTGAAATCAATGCAAAGCCTGATTTCACCAGTTTTCTTCCTGGTAGGAACCAGGTTAGAAACCCATTTCCAAAATCTCAAGAGCATTATAATTTTGGCATCATACATTTTTTTGATTTCCTTTTCTATCAGGGGAAGCAACTTGGGATTAATTATCCTAAGTTTCCACCTGAAAGGTTTGTGTTCTTCTTTTATTGGGATCTGATGTTGTATGATACTTGTGTCATAAGATTTTAATTCCTCATAACCCCAAGCAAACAAATCTACATATTCCTTAAACAGTTCAATGTATTTGCATTTTTGCTCAGGGGGTAGAGACTTGGAAATTTTTATCATCTTGGGTTTTTCTTTTGTTCTTATGTTGCATTCTTCAACCTCTTTACCACTCGATTCAATTTTTGGTTTTTTCGCTACATCATTAAAATCAAGAAAATCTTCTAGTGGAACTAGACCTTTAGGTAGCACATTATTTTTCAATTGTAAAATACTAGAATCTACTTCGTTTTATTTCATTTCATCCGAGTCTACTTTATTTACACTACCATTTTCAAAAATAGATTTATTTACATCATCATCATCATTCTCTAAATCTATATTTGTACATTTGAAATCATTCTTACACTGTAGGAAGTCTTCAATTTGATCGTCATTCCCAAATACCTACCAGTATCTGATATTGTCAGGAATGGTTGGTATGCACTTCACCTCCACTCTGTATTTGTGAGTGGAATGGAAATGAATTTTACTTGTAGCTGCTGATGTAGCCAACCCGTCTGCAAGTATGTTTTGTCCCCTAGGCATTACCTACAAGTCGATTTCAGTAAAATATTGAAGGGCATCTAAAAAAGAATTCCTGTAAGCTCTAAGTCTAGGTTGTTTAGCTTCATACTCACCTTTAATTTGCTTGATAATCAATTCATAATCGCCCCTTACAATAATTTGTTTGGTACCAACCTTCTTCAGTAGTTTCAGGTCGAGCATCAAAGCTTCGTACTCAACTATGTTGTTAGTGCATTGGAAATTTAATTTGTAAGAATGACTCTCTAAATACATTGATTTATGATTATGCAAACAAACTTTGGATCCAGCTCCCTCCTTTCTCACGGATCCATCAAAATCCATGCTCCAAAAGTGTGTTGGCAGTTCCTCACTTTCCACAGTTTCAATATTTCTTACCTCAGTAATTTCTTTATCTTCTTTCGAATCAGGTGTATCATCTTCCAGTTGAGCGATTTGTTCTTCCAAGTCACCATCATTGTAAAGAATGAAATAATCCAGATGAGAGTGTACAGAGTATAGTGGGTAATTGTGTGGGTTTTCCTGACTGTTGACCATATACTTCATCAGGTTTTCTTTGTACAGTATTCTATGTTGTCCAAATACCGGGATGGTGGCATAGGACATATCTAGATGCAGGGTTCCTTTCAGCTTAGCTCCCCATGATATTGACAGTAACATACCATATTTTGGGGGAATGTCTGCAACTACGATATCCATCACCATACTCTTTGTTGGGATTTGAGCTAGGGTGATGAATAAATCCTTAATTATCCCTATACATTTGACCTTGCTAGAGTCAAAAGAATGCAAATCCTTGTAGGGTCTCATGAACTCAAGTCCCAATTTTTCCATCACATCTTTGGGCATTAGGTTGTGAGAGGCTCCTGAATTCAACATAGCATTGTGTAAGCTTGAGTCATGGATATTCAGGCTAATGTAGAAAGGGGCAATGACACCATTGTCAATTTGACCATCAACTTCAAGATTGAATAGGAGCTCTGGTTGATCATCAACAATATTTATCGTGTTCGAGTAATTTGTTGATCCAAAATTCAAGGCCTTCATACCTATCTCTGGTTCAATGCTTAAATATTTAATCACCTGAGACCTGTAAGAATTCTTTCTCATCATCTCGGAAAGGGGAATGGGAATCTTTAGTTTAGCTAGTTCCCCTTCAAGGCAGAAAGTAGTGGAAACTTTGCTTAGGCTCTGCACTTCTGGTTTATCCATCAGAGTCTTATGGGTAGAAGCACTTGGTTGACTAACTGACAAAACCTCAGTCAGGTTTGATCTTTGTAAAATCTCAGGGCTTCTTTTTGCAGGAGCTTAGGTATTATTCCTCTCAGGGACTTTATTGGGAGAGTTTTTTGAGGCTTTCTTGGTCTCAACTATTCTCTTCGTTTTGGTATCCTTCTTTGTTTCAACAGCCTTCTTTGAAGGGTTATCATTCACCTTCTTTCTTCTCAGGTTATACTTCTCATGGACCTTCATTATAGCATTTTGAAAGGCATGTTGTTATGTTTCTTCTGCTTCCTCATTTACCTCTGTTTGTGAAAGGAGAAAAATATCGTTCTCTTCCTGAGTAAGAAAAATGGATTCATCGTCGTGAACACCCATGAGGTTTATATGAGTGTCATCAAACTCCTCGATTACCTCCTCCCCATCATCAATGTAATTCTCCTGGAGGGGTGGTCTGAACTGTTGATTGGCCCCCCTCTGTTCTCTTTGATCTCTAGGATCTCTTTGCCTGATCTGGGGCAGTTTTCTTCTGAAGTTTGGGTTTCAAATTTGAGGAGCAACTTGGTTCTCCCTGGGTGAGTTTCTATCAGCTATAGTAAGTCTCTCCATCATTCTCTCCATAGCTCTGGCTAGAGAATCTATTTTGGCATCTAATGAGGAAGTGGAAGGTTCTTCCTTGATGGTGACCCTCCTTTTTGTTCTCTGCCTGGCTCTTATGGCTAAAAGATTTGCTTCCACACTAATGACACTTTTCTGCATGTCTTCCAAAGTAGCAGAATTTCTTTCTCTTAGCTGATATGACATGTCAGCATCAAATCCATTGGGGAATTTTATTAATTCCAAACCTTGAGGTGGTTTGATATTAGCTGGAATTTCATTTTACAGATTGTTGAAATGAGTGCAGTAATCATGCACTGTCTCTCCTTGGTTCCTTATGATATTCTCATATTCTGACAAAATCTAGAGAGAATTTTTCTTTACCTCCCATATATCAAGAAAACTTCGATGAAAAGAAGCAATGTCAGTTATGGAAGCAACACGTAAGGTTTTGAACCACTTTTTTACTTCTCCAGTCAGACTCTGTGCAAATAGTCTCATCTGCACATCAATCTCATCAAATTCCTGCAAATCAAAATAATCATTCATTTTGTCAACATGTTGTTGTGCATTTAGAGGACCAGTACCATCAAACTGAGGAAGTCTGGTTTGATAGTCCTGAGGCATGGCATGTAAAGGAGCGAAAAACACTAATGGAGCATATCTTGCTTCCATGACTGGTGGAGGAGGCTGGACAACAACTTGTCTGATTGGAGGGGAGGTAACAAAAGATGTGGAAGATGAAGGGCTGGAAGGAACTAAATGAAATGGTTCAGGTTTAACAGAATCTGCGGCAATAGTCAAGGCAAAAAGTTCGATTGACTGTTGGAAGTGATCTTTGTCTAAGGATTGATCAATATTTTATACTAGGTATTCTAACTTATCAAATTCCTGAAGAAATATTTGATCAACGTATGCCCTAGGAGATAGTATTTCAGGGGTCCTGGGTTGTAGGATGGTTTCATCTAAGATTGTTTCACTTACAAAGCTGTCGGATTTTTTTCTAAAAAGTCTTTGTTCAAAAGATATTTCAAACTCGAGATCCTGAAGGGAAATCAACTTCTTTGGGAGAGAAGGGGACCGATGAAGAGGACTGTGACTCCCAGAACCTTCTGCAGTGTTTTTCATTCTAAGTAATTTTTTGGGATTGTCTATTGTTGTTGCAGGTTCTGGATCTGGATGAGATCTAGTGAAAACTCTTTTAGGAGCCAAAATTTTTAATTTTCATTTTTAGAAATTTTCAATTAATTATATAGAAACTTTAACAACCTTTGAACATTATCTCTTTATAAGTTTAGATTTTGCGATTAGTTCAGAAATAAATTTTTCTTTGTCTAGGGAAAAGAAATCGTGGGATGGAAAGTTTGTTCAGTTCCCCAGTATGGTCGCCACTATGTTATCACTCTGTAAATTCCCAGAGGTTGTCTCTATGTAGAAGAAATTTACCAGAGGTAACTTTATCCAACCATTTCAAAACTGGGATCTAGCACTTCTAGTTTCAGAGAGGGATCTCTTTGTAAAATTTAAATTTGTTTTAGGTTTGAGATATTAGGCTAGTTAAATAAATGAGACTGTATTGTTTGTTTTATAAAAATGGTTGAAATATCGCTTACGCATCCATTGGGCTATGGGGTCTGTTTTATAAATTTTGAGATCGAAGAACAGATTTTATAAGGTGTTTTCATAGGGCAGGATAATGCAACTGTTATATCCTTTAGAATAAAATGATGGGTACCAGAAAAGATGAGAAAAACAATTATAACAAAGAAGCATTTAAGAATTTCTTTATCATAACGTTAGAAGATAAACATTTAGATCTTTAAAAGCCAGAAACATAGTATACACAGATAAATTCTGCAACTTCAACTTATTTTAAATGATTAGATATAGAAAACATAAATGATTACGAAGATAGAAAAACCATTCAGCAAATAGGAGAAAACATCACCAAGAATTAACACGCATGAATCCTATGAAATGTCCTTTATATTACTGGTAAATCTCTTGAGAAAGATTACAATGCTTACATCTTTCTTGGGCGTAAAGATCAAACCTTAGTAGTTAGAAATTTGAAGCATATATAGAAAAGATTACAATTGATCCTGTCTTTAATGATCAGGACATGTCAAAATCTAAAGCTAACTAACTAGATAACATAATACAAAGTTTTAGGAACCGTTTATGATCTGTCAGATTCTTCATGCTGATTTTGGGGAAGATGGTTGGTGAGTCATCAACCTGACTTTGATTGTTCTACATGCTGACGTGTACATCCACCTCATCTTCTACTCAATGAATTCACATAGCTCTTCCTATCTTTGTTGATTGGGAATGGTGACTTTTAGTAGCCTGCGGTACACTTCATCCATTTCTGTATATTGGTGAAAGTTGGCTTGGTGATGAAGATATTCTCGATTTCATGCTAGATGCTAAGGTCTTGTTGCAGAGTCTCTAAAAATGCTTTACCTGTGATGCTACCCTATATCCCTAAAAACTTAGAGCTATCCTTTTCCACCGTGGTGATTTTTTTCTTGTAATCAGAGAGTGTCATCAGCTTGTCATTTAGAACCAGTAAACCGGGAAGACCTTTCTTTTGCAAAACATCGATCTTGCTGAAAAATCTCTGAACTCTGATATCCATGTTCTGGGATTTTTCCTCCAATTGCAACATCAATCCTCTTTTGGTTGGAACCCTCTTGACCTCAAGGATAGTCTCTATTCTATCCTCAATCTTCATGTTTTTCATCTCTTCTTTAGTTTTCGAATTAAGAAACTTGATGATTTCATTTTCTTCTGTGGGAATTTCTCCCAACTCTCCCTTTATCCTGTCGATAGCCTGCTTGCTCCTCGACACCAGTTCATGTTGTTCAAACATGATTTGCACCATGGGACAGATTTCATTTATGAATTTTGAGATATCCATCCAAATGTTCTCTTTGGCTTCTGCCAATGTTTTGCCCACAACTGTCTGCTTCTGTAGCTGTTGTATCTCCTGCTTCAGTTTTTCTGATGTGTGTCTCTCTGTATTGTAACTGGCTTGGAAAGAAGCTTTTAGCTTTTGGATTTTCTCTATCTGTAAAGTCATATTCTCCATTTATGTTGCTAAAGCTTTAGATGTCCCTGGAACTGTCACTGGGTGTTGGCACAGGGAAAACCCAGGGTCCATCTCCAAGAGTGCACCAACAAGCCCTAACTACTGGCCCTTTCGGCAACATCTACGAAGCAGATGTAGTCTCACCCGAAGCAGTTATGAGGGGGTTGCAAGAAATAAGTGTCTACAACCAAGGGGAATATCAAGTGGATCTAATACAAGAACAACACAAAATTCATATATCACCTATCAGCTCTGATCCATTCTGCACATCTACTTACCAGATATAACATAATAATGCAATCACAGTATATTGAGGATAGAGACAAAATACCAATCACACACAACACCAAATATACGTGGTTCACCCTCTCTCTAGGGATACGTCCACATAACTATGCTTTATAATATATTATGATGAAGCATACAGTTCTTGTATGTGCTCTTATCTAGCATATCTTCTCTCTTCTCCTCTTTTTCTCTCCTCTCCCTGTGCACCCAACTGGAGGGATGATATTCACACCCAGTTGAAGATCTTACAATACCATAAGGCTCTCACACTTAACACTTCTCTCACACACAACAATAATCTCTCACAACATACCAACAACAACTAGTTCGAGTCTAGGAATAATGACAACAGCTCAACCCAGGTCCTCTTGACCTTTATTTATACATTACAATAGCTCACCGACATCCTTAGGTCGAAATCTTGGTGTCCAAAACCCTATATACCAAAACCCTAGGTGTCCAAAACCATAGATACCAAAACCCTAGGTGTCTAAACCCTAGGTCAACTTGACCCACGTTTTCAGGGCTTCGCCAGCTTGACTTTCCTTCCTTCTTATGCGATGCTCCAAAGCATCTAACAGTGACTTTTTCCACTTGCTGAGTTGCCCACGATCCTTCTTCCTTGCCGATCTATAATCCTCGATCTCCTCATCCAATGAATTTCTTTCTCAGGCTTCAGTCCTTATTTTCTGCTCTTTTTCTCACTTCGACCCAGTAACAGTCACTGTGTCTTCCATGAAGTTTTCATTCTCCTTTTCTTCCTTGATCTTTTCTCCCTTCCATAACCAAGGGCCAACATGCCCCCAACACTCACCTGTGACTCGTCCCGAGGCACTTCAGATCAGAGCTTCTTGTTTTACTTAGAATTCAGACTGCGCAATGCATCCTTTGATTTCTACTCTATGCCTCCTCTCCTTCCCTTGTGCAGACTGTCTTTTATGTGTTTGGTACCTAGTTTCAACTGCACCTGGTACCTAGACCCTTTTCCTTATGCTTCTACTTAGAGATGCGAGGTTGTTGGTTGTGATAGTACAACTTCAATCGGCTCCCATTCACTAATCCTTCCTTCCACTCTCCCTTTAAAGTCTTAAACTGTTGAACTCCTCCTTCTGTAACATGAGCGACCTCATATGGTCCAAGCCAATGCGTTCTTAACTTCCCAAGATGCTTCATGAACTTACTGTCATATACTAGTACCAAATCACATTGTTTAAATGTCTTCTTCTTGATTTTCCTATCATGGTAGTCCTTCTCTCTTTCCTTCTGTACTTGTTGATGGAATCCTTCAACAAATCTTTCTTCTTCCAATTCAACCAAATGTGAAAGCCTCTCTTGAACAACGCCAGTGTCATCCATATCTGTACAGGAAACAATTCTTAATCTTGGAACCAAGTATTCCATTGGAACAACAACTTCGAGACCATAAACCAAATTGAAGGGGGTCTTCATTGTTAACTTCTTGCAAGTGGTTCTATAGGCCGAAAGTACTGTTGGTACTCTTAAATCCTAGTCATCCTTGTTTACACTGCAAATCTTGGTTAGTGTTGTCTCCAAGATCTTGTTGAACGCTTCCACTGTCCCATTTGCTTGTGGATGGTAAGGTGTGCTCTTCTGATGGCGGACTGCAAATTCTTCAGTCAGGGCTTCAACAGTATTATTTATGAAATGTGTGCCTTGATCACTCATAAGGATCTTGGGGCATCCAAACCTGGTTATGATGTCATCAAATATGAAGTGCGTAGTTGTGGTTCCACTATAGTCCTTAACTGTTCTTGCTTCAACCCATCTGTTCAAGTATTCTATTGTTGTAATTATGTACCTTGCTCCTGTACGCTTCCCTGGTGGGTTTATAGGTCCCACGAAGTCAATGGCCCATTTATCGAGTGCTTGTAGGGTCAACTATGGTGTTAATGGAATTTCATCTCTTTTGGATGGTTTCCCAACTCTTTGGCATACGTCGCAGGCTCTGGAATAGTCTTTAGCATCTCTACGTAAGGTAGGCCACCAAAGGCCATCTCTAAGAACTTTCTGTGCAGTTTATTTACCTGCATAATGTCCTCCTGTGATGACTTCATGAGATTCTGCGAGGATCAGTGGGTGCTCTACCTCCATAACACACCTTCTCAATATCTCATTAGGTCCCATCTTGTATAGATGTCCAACTTAAGCGAGAAGTCTACAGCGTGCACTACTAGTTATTTCTTCTGAGGAATTGTGTACTCACTAGGTGCCGTTCCTGTTGATAGGAACCAGACTATCTTTGTGAAGTGGTCATCAATATTTCTAATGGCCAGTAGCTATGCATCTAGTAGTGCATCCTCCAAACTAGTCGGCTCTTCACCATGTTCCAACATTGACAAGTGGTCAGGACCTTTGTTCATTCTCCCTGGATTTACTATGATCTCAAAATCATATTCCTAAAATAGCAGAAGCCATCTGCATATCCCGATCTCTCCTGTATTCTTGTCTTGTACCACCATAGGTCTAATCCATTATGACTCTTCGACAGGTTCTATGATCCCTGCTTCCAGCATTCTTTCGAGCTCAATTTTTACTTTCTCTTTGTACTTAGGGTTTAATCTGTAGGGTCTCTGTTTGACTGGTCTAGCATCTAGATTTAAAGGAATCCTCATCTCACCCATAGGCCCTTTAATTCCTTTCATATCGGTGAACTTGGTTGGAAACAAGTCCTGATATTCATGCAGTAATTCTGTAATCTTGTCAATAGTGGCAACATCCCAATAATCTCCAACATTTACAAGCTTTGGTGTCTGTTCTGTTCCAATATTGACATTCTTAATCTTGATTGGTTGTCCGATGAATGGTAACTCAACTCTTGGTCCTTCCACATCTCTCTGGCCTTCTGTTTCTACGACGTTCACCTTCCTTGGATCATTGTCTTCATCAGTATTGATGTTGTAACAACCTTGCAGTTTTTGTAGAGGCGCAGTCCATTCGTCCTCGTCTTGCTCTAAAGGGAGGCTAGGGGTATACTCGAATACTTTATGTCTGACAATCTGTAGTGCTTGATCTACTGAAGGATATTGACTTTCAAATAAGAAGGTTTTTACAAAATTCTGAGTCATACCTTTCCAATATGTAGTGATGAGGCACATCTCTGCTTGAAGGTACAAGTTGATAGGTGTCATGTCCAATGTGTTGATGAATTTGAGTACCCATTGTTCTTAAGGAATGTTTCTCTAGGCTTCCTCACAGCTTCGCACATGGTCCTTTCGGCAGCTTCGACCTGTGTATCGAACTTCGCAACCTTCTACTTATGCTGAGAACCATGCTATCATCAAGGTACGACACTACACCCAATATGTAATGTTACTTTTGTGTGCCCCCCACCATCTTTCTAGAGTTTCTTTCAGGGCCTCATCCCTCACCAACATTTTGTGTTGCATTGGTACACGCTCTTCAAAGTCCGACAACAAGGTTTCTAAAGGATTTAGACCATCAAAGGTGGGTAAGTTACTTACTGTTGTGCCGATCCAGCGAAATTATCTGGTTAGTCTAACACATCTTCTTGTAGATACTTCATACATCTTATTTTTCCAATTCTCCAGTGCTTCTTCTAAGTCTGATGAGCATACATTGTCACTTCACCAACTTAAGTTTCCATCGGCCATAGGATTAATGTAATCCTATTGTCTGGCTATTAATTTGTATATATTTTGCAGTTCATATGCACGGTATTATTCTCTAATGGGCTCTGTGTATCGTTGACCTTCATCTGGATCTAAGGGTGCAATGAACCTAAGGCCATCTTTTTCAAAATTCATACGTCTCTTCTTTAAATCAACCACAGTGGAATTATTGAAGGCCCAATCAATTCCTAACAACGCAGGGTAAGGGAAGTTGTCATCAACTATCTCAATTACCTCAAAATATGCAAATGTTATTAATCCATCAATGTCCATAGGGACATGTTCCAGTCTGCCAAATGGACATACATCTTGTTGATTGGCCATCCTAAGCCTGATAGAGGAATAGATCAACTTCGGTTTTCCCATCAGTGCCCAGGTTTGCTTCGTGATGACATTGACCTATGACCCTAAGTTGAGGACTACATAGTCTATATCACATTCCCCTAATTGAGAATTCAAATGTAATTCCTTATTGGTCCTTCTCTTCTTTCCGATTTGATGTACTGCCCTATTCAGTAAGGGGTCTATCTTTCCTAGCTCATATTGTCTAATTAAATTTTGTAGTTCTTGGACAACGCTCTCATCCTGAATCAACTTAACACAAGTATATATAAATTCCTTGAGCTTTCTTACCTCTTTTCCTTCTCTTGGAAAATCAAACTGATCAAATGCCTAAGGAATTCCATATTCTCTCACTTCTGGTCTTGTCTTGGATGAGGAACCTCGGTCTCCTTTGAACTCTTTTCTTTCTTCCTCAAATATTTATCTTTCTTTCTTTGCATCAAAGGTTTGGGTCTTCTCTGCATCTTTCCTAATTCCCAAATCTTCTGTAGTATTCACTTGGGTCATTCTGTCATCTCTTGTAACAATGCCTCCTCTAGTAATAACAACAACTCTAGGGTCTTCTCCGCGAGGTTCATCTTTGATCAACTGTATCTGTGGGTTCTGTTGAGGTCCTCATTTCTCTTGAACCTTAGCCAGCAATGTTGGACATTCTAAAATAACATGCTCGAAGGAGTTGTAGTAGCTTCAAGTAGTGCAAGGGTTCTGACAACCCCTTTCCAAGTGTCCTGGCTGTGCGCAGTTATAACAGATGATTTTTCCTCGGCCTCGACCCATACCTCCTCTTCATCCTCTTCCTTTGAATCCACCGCAAGGATTGAAGTTTCCTCTCCCAGGGGAGTTGTACTACATAGAGTTTCCTTCTTGTTGTACTTCGCCTTGAATCTTGTATATGTCTCTTGACCTTTGATGCATGAGATCATAAGCCCTACAATCCCTATCACCATGTCCCATGGACTTACAGAATGTGCAATACAAATTTGTGGGTGTTTGAACATATTTTTTCATGTAATAGCACTCACCAGGGCGATGCCTATTTTTGCATACATCGCACCAGGGTAAGGTGACTTGATTCAAAGGGATCGAGGCTCTAGAGGCCAAGTATTCATGGAATAGAGGGAAGTTATCCTTTTCATGGCCTTCTAATCGACATCTGACACAACATATGTCTTATATTTTATCTTTTCCCTTGTCTTTCTTCATATCTTCAACCTGTAAAGACAAACTAGTCAGCTAACTCAAGATATGACTCATACCTGAGCTGGATTCTCCCATAGGGGCTGATTCTAACTTCATGGTGATCTCCAGCTCCTCAACCTGCAAAGAAATCTTCTGCTGCATCAGAGGAACTCTGATGTGTGGTAAGAGGGCAACAATGAACCATTCCTTGTTCTTCTCATCTGGAATCTGAAAAGTCAATTGGCCTGTTAGGGTCTTGAATCTCTAATCGAACTCCCAAACTGGCTCGACTACCTTTTTCTTGATCTCTTTCATCTCTATAATACATTGGGACTCCGACTTAGGTTTCTTAAATTCTGTAATTAGTGCATTCTTGATCTCATTCAGTGGCTTAGGCTGCACAATTCCTTGGACAAGCTTCATGTACCAGCGTAGTGCGTGATCTCTTAGGGTAGTACTAAACTGGCTTCTTTTCACTGCTTTGTCGGTGACATTCTTAATATTCCATATGGCTTCACATATGAACCAGTGTTGGTCAGGATCTTCAGATCCATCTCCCTTAAAGATAGGGAGTCTCATCTCATCTGCCATAGATCTTCCTAGGGTCCCTGACTAAGTATGTGGTGGACTACTAGTGACAGTGCTCTAGACGCTCTAGTGGCTTGGATTACTCTGAATTATTAATACTACTGAATCAACATGAGGGATAATAGAACTTACTTCAACGGTCTGTGCATTTCCTGAAGTTTTTGGCTCGTCCCTGCGAAATTCTTCGACTTCCTCTTCCTCTGCCCTAGCGGGTTCTAAATGTTCTTCATCGATCAGATCTGCTTCTTCTCCACTGTAGAAACCCTCATCTCCATAGTTCTTATTGAACAGGTTTGCAATATGAACTTCTCTGAACACTCTCCCACTGCACGTATGTCTAGCCTCTGTGTCGCTATTTCTGTCTGAATTTTTGAACATTATCCTTTTTGGATTCGACCAATATACTGTACCTTCAAGATGTTCTTCTCATGCAACAACATCTTGATTCTCAACTTTAGAAACTGTAAAAAATTTCCTTTGGGTTCCTTGAAAAAATATCTCTCGGCTTGGCTATACGACTCTACTCTGTCAACATCAAACTCAATGATGTAGCCTCCAATGGTGCTATCGAACCAGTGATCCACTTCTCTTGACACAACATTATCAAATCTCTTGACCTTCTTGATTAGCGCTGACGTCCAAACTACAGGAGGTCTAGATTTGACCTCAAACTGGGTATCTTCCAACCTGGCTAACCACTCGTATATTTCATGATGGATTCCTCCAAAGAATATCTTGTGTATATCAGTAAAAATGTCTCTCCAACCAATCCTCTATACTCAGATTAGGGTTCTTGTTCTGGGCTTCAACGAAGTCCTTTTCTTGATCCTCTATCAACTTTTGAATTTTTGTCTTTGATGGGAACCACCTTGACATTCCCTCAAGAAGATTCCAGTCCCGACAACAGAACCATTTGTTGGCACATGGTAGACCCAGGGTTCAAATCCAAGAGTGCACCAACAAGCCCTAACTACTGGCCCTTTCGGCAACACCTACGAAGAATATGTAGTCTCACCCGAAGGAATTATGGGGGGCTTGCAGGACATAAGTGTCTACAACCAAGGGGAATATCATGTGGATCTAATACAAGAACAACACAACATTCATATATCACCTATCAGCTCAGATCTATTCTGCACATCTACTTACCAGATCTAACATAATAATGCAATCATAGTATATCGAGGACAGAGACAAAATACCAATCACACACAACACCAAATATATGTGGTTCACCCTCTCTCTAGGGCTACGTCCACAAAATTGTTCTTTGAAATATATTATGATGAAGCATACAGTTCTTGTTTGTGCTCTTAGCTAGTAGATCTTCTCTCTTCTCCTCTTTCTCTCTCTCTCCCTGCGCACCTAGCTGCAGGGTTGATCTTTTCACCCAGCTGAAGATCTTACAATACCATAAGGCTTTCACACTTAGCACTTCTCTCTCACACAACAATAATCTCTCACAACATACTAAAAACAACTAGATCGAGTCTAGGAATAATGACAACAACTCAACCCAGGTCCTCTTGAACTTTATTTATACATTAAAATAGCTCATCGACATCCTTAGGTTGAAACCTAGGTGTCCAAAACCCTAGATACCAAAACCCTAGATACTAAAACCCTAGGTGTCTAAATCCTAGTTCAACTTGACCCGCGTTCTCAGGGCTTCACCAGCCTAACTTTCCTTCCTTCTCACGCAGTGCTCCAAAGCATCTAATGGTGGTTTTTTCCACTTGCTAAGTTGTCCACGATCCTTCTTCCTTGTTGATCTATCATACTTGATCTCCTCGTCCAACGAGTTGCTTTCTCGGGCTTTGCTCCATCTTTTCTTCTCTTTTTCTCACTTCGACCCAGTAACAATCACTGTGTCTTCCGCGAAGTTCACATTCTCCTTTTCTTCCTTGATCTTTGCTCCCTTCCATAACCAAGGGCCAACACCGGGGAAGCTGATGGAAGTTCTGCAATGGTGGTTGTTGATGCTGTCACTGTGCTAACTCCTGTGAGGGGAACTGCACTTAAAGGGATGACCTCCATAGGCTTTGTCTGTTCTTTTTCCTTTACTAGTTTCTCCATCTCTTCCTCCATCGCTTTGATCTATGCATTCTACTCCATGATCAATTTTAGCATCTCCTCATTTTGACCCTCTATCTTTTCCATCTCTTTGGTTTGTGAGTCTTCAATAGATTACAGTTTTAATTTCTTCCTCAAAGAGGCTATGTTAGCATTCTTTTTCTTCAGTAGTTCTTCAATTAATTTCACATTTGAGGGGTCATACCCAATTTTAAGTACCATCTCTTCCAAAGACTTGATCCTGTTAGATTTTGCAAAAGATGACACCTTTTCTAGCTTTAGTTGATTCTAAACATTGATTAGAGAAACCTGTAATTTTGCAGCAGTTGTGGAAGCATTTGCCAATGTTGAGAAAACCATTTCTCCAGTTTCTCTATGCAAATCCATCTGATCAGTTGGATGTACCTACTTGGCATCAAACTCCAGTGTTGACTTTTTGTAATCAGTGATTTCCTTTGGATGAAGCACATGTGCTTGTAAGAACTCCATGTGTATTCTCCCTCTTTCCATATCAGAGGAAGAGAGCAACCTATGTTGTGTTGTGGAGGTCTTCTTCCAGAACTGAGCATAGGTGTTGCTTGTCAACATCTCATTTTTCTTATTGATTAAATCATATTTCTCAAAGATACTTAGTTTTGCAGACTCTTATGATGGTTGGGTGGTCAAACTAGTATCAGTCTTCTTCTTTGAGGAAGAAGTAGACATCATCTATTGGTTGCCTGAGAAAGGTGGTGAATGCTCTCCCTGGACTACTATGGTAGACTGGGTCTCTTCCTCTCCAGACCTGTCAGTTGTGTGACTAGTTTTGGGCCTTTTCTTGTACACTTGGAACTCCTCAGTCGATAATTCAGTAACCAAAGGGGAGGTGTCCTTTCTAGGCCTTTTCTCCTTTGGTATCTGTGGATTAGCGGCCTGTGAAATAATGGTTGGAGGAGATTGTTGTTCAACATCTTCCAGAGTGTTCACGTCCCACTATGTTGGTTCATAAATTTCTCGATCTTTGGTCTAGGCACATGAGCATATGGAGAAATTTTATTTCTGGATCTCATTTCTGCAATAATCCCACATGGATCATAGTGCCAAGGGAAAATAATGCCAAAATTCATTTCCTTTAGTAGCTTGTCTGCCTCTTCCCCGACAACTCAACTGTTATAGATAAAGGATCCTATCTGCTCTTTAATTCTCAACTGTTGTTTATTCTTCAAAACTAAAAAGTGTATGTCGTATGAATTGATCATTTTCCTGATGTATTCCATGGTGAATATCCTCACAGGTACATATCAGGGAAGTTTATAAGGAGCCATCTCACATCCATAAATTTTGATTTCCATGTGATTTGATACAGATACCAGTCTCCAGTATTGGCAAGGTCCGAGAGGTGTAAAATTCTTTGGATATCCTCATTTATTCTCGGTTCTTGTCTACCACTGAGCATGCTTACCACTGGGTGGTAAAACTGCTCAATGAATTTCTTAAAGTTAAACTCTATGGAGTTTTTTTTCAGTAATGAAGTCCAAGAGGTGACAGGTTGTGGTTTGTCGTCCTGGTCTAGTTTCTGCATCGAAAATAAGAACTTATCTGCTTGAAAGAACATGAATATGTAAGCCAGTATCAAATAATATCGGAACATCCCCTCTGTGGGAAATCTGAAAAGTTTCTCATGCATGTTCTCACCTAGAAAGCTCCTGTAGTCGAACTAGGTGGTGGCCTTTTCTTCAACAGAAAAAATGGACAGGAAAACCAGGATGGGCTTGTCCACCCATTCCTCTGAATAATAACCGAGCAGACAACATAATGATGAAATGAATTGGTTACCTTTTTTTGAAAACATGGAAGAATGGTAGGGGGGATTTTTCTTGGGGAATTGGGCATTTTGTGGGAAGAAAAACTTGAAAATCTGCACTCTCTAGGGAAATGACAGATTTTGGTACATTTCAGTTAGAACTTCAAGGGTGAAAGGAGAGGGGGATTCATCTCTGGGGATTTGCATCATCTGGTCAATCTCCTTGGGTGTGATAGTGAAAAGGGTCTCTCCAGACGATGAAACAATGGCTCTCTGGTCGGGGAGATAATGTGCCTGGCACTTGAGGGTGAATTTAGGAAAATGGTGAATTTGGGGAAAGAGATACAATGGGATATTGGACTCCCAGAGTACAATCTCGTCACTTTGATCCAGGAAGGTGTCCCTGAACCATGAATGCAATTCGGCGAAATCGAATTCCCACCTGGTCTCTGAGATCAGGTAGTCTTTGTCATCTAGTGGTATCCGGTCGTGATCGATAGGAGGCGGGAGGAACGAGTTTTCCTTGACCTCTGATTTCTTAGATTTTGTCACCATCAATTCAACTAGTACCTGTAACTAAAAAAAAAAAGGTTAGCGGATACTTGGATTTATCTCGGTTACTAGCTGAAAATGGTGGGTGAAAAGAGCTTCTGGTATGCAGAGAAAATGTGAATAGTGTGATAATGGTGGAAACATGATTAAATTTGGGAAAATGGGTATCCGTTGGGCACGGGGGACAGGTATGCAAGCTAACGGATATGTTAGCCTATTTTAATTGGTCATTGTATAACTGGGTATGAGGTGAAAAGTAAAGGACGGGTGACGGGTGTGCCAGGATGATGTGGAAGGTGGTGATTGGAGGGTAGGTGAAATGGGACCTAACGTGTGACAGGCAAGTGGGGAAAATATTTTCGTCGAATTGATGAGACAAAACTTATAGGAGTGGGGTAGTGGAGTATGACATCACGAGGCGACGAGGTAGTGGAGTCTGATGTCATGAGGCGATGGTGGTATAGAAAGGCTAGTATAGTGGTATGTCGGTGGGGGGGGGTGGGGTAGGCAGTAAATGGTTTAGATCAAGGGGGGCCCGACGTAATGGATTCGCGCCACATTAGTATGGGGCCCACTGGGAAAAACCACCATATCGGACCCCCCCCCCACCATTAAAGGTAGAACGGTCAGGGGGGTTCGGAATTTCTTGACGACCGTAGATCTAAGCGTTGTTTTCTCAGCCGTTGATCTCGACGCACTCTTTAATCACGGAGCGCATATCATATTACTTATCAAAAACTTAGGATAGCACATATTTTGTGGGTTTTAGCGCCATTCCCTCTCATTTGGTCACCAAGGGGTTATAAAACATCATTCACAGATCAAAACAAAGAATCTCGACCCTCATTAGGCTTGTTTTGTTGAAATAAAAAGAACTAACCTAGGTTCTATCCTACCTACTGTTGGGACTCAGAAATGTCGTATTTTCATCCACCTTTCCCTTCACTATTCCTTACATTTCATCGCCCAATTAAACCTTTGTCATATCATTTTCATAAATACATTTGGGTTTCACATTATTATTTTCCACTTTATTCATTTTA
>ML781811.1:754845-804538 GCA_009831015.1 Picea engelmannii
AGGAGACATTTTCATTTTGAATCATCTTGTACTTGAACATTTAAGTGGGGTAAAAGGAGGTTGCCCCCTCGAAGAGGCTTATTATATGAAATTATCTCTTTTTCAAGGCGTTGTGTACTTTTCCTGAGGTTTTTCTATGCTATATTGATGTTTGGTTCTTAACATTTTGGAAAAGGTACAAATGTCCTCCTTATTCCCATAGTTCATGATATAATCTTGATTGACTTTTCTGTTAATTAGGGATAAATAGGATAAAAATGATTAATATGTCTTCTAACAATATCACTGAGTTATATTAAATAAATTCTAAAATACGATTGGAATTGTTTGATTTTGTTATAGGAATGGATAAACATTGTCAAACCCGAGATAGCAAATGCGATCTTGAAGATGCATAAGCTATTGGAGGTTGAGGACTTTTGGTGCAAAGTAGTTTTGAAGATGATTGATTTTCTATATTGTAACTTTGTAATAGTAAAGCAATCCCGAGGATCTCTCGATCCTCAGGATGGCTTAATTTACCCATATTATTGTAATATATAGAGGGTAATAGATCTTGAAAAGATAATCTAAGAATTGTGTCCAAGTATTCAGAACTCAGAATTGCTCTGCGCAAGCAGTTTTTGTAAATGTTGTACCAGCTATGGAATCAATAAAATCTTTGAACGTTTTCACCATTTCCACATACTGAGTTTCTAGTAGTAGTGCTTTTGAGGACAAAGGGCCTAGTCTGAAGGAGTTACTGTCTCAATCTGTAATTGTATCAATTTGATTTATGTTCTTTGATTCAAATCTCTTTTACAATAGTTAAGATGAATGCACAAGTGTGTTAACGATTTTATGTTGTTTGCGTATAGAAGATAGACGTTTCTATTGAGTGTTAGTGATTGTTGTTCCACTTCCATTACTATATTTTACTGCTTGACAGTTCCTCACATTTTCATACGTGTTGTTCATTTTACTTAGATTCACAATTGTTTTTCCTTTCAATTAAGTTACATTTGATGTTCCTTTCAATTAAGTTACATTTGTTGTTACTTTTAGTTAATTTACATTTGTTGTCCCTTTCAATTAGATTACAATTGTTGTTTCTTTCCACAGATAGAGTAATTCACTATTTCCTTTCCAGCAACTTGATTCATAGTTGATAGTTGATTCTGCAAGTCTTTACTTAGATTCAATTACTGTATCTTAGTTAAACGAATTCAATAGATTAGTTAATTCCTTTTCATTCGCAGCATGTTATTAATCAGATTTCAATTTTGTTAAGTAAGATCTTAGTCTCAGAATCTTTAATGAACATTTGAGGAACTTGATTGTTGATAAACTCAGATTTGCTTTAACTATGCGATTTTAGCCTCTACGAGCTATCTGCATAGACTTTGATGATATTATTGAGATAAAAGACGTATCCTTGGGTTGATAAATTAATTTTAAACTAAGGATATTTTTAGGACATCTTTAGAGCCCAATAGTGATTTAGTACACACTACTCCAAAGTACAAATTGAAGCATATAAATCTTAATAGTTAATCGATAATAAAAAAAAGCATGTCAAAATGTCTTATAAAATATAATTGTGAGGATTGTAGGTCACTGTAAATAAACATAACATAATCAAAAGGAGTAGCTAAAATATAAAAAATTTACAACTTACAGTTTGGTATGGTGTAGGTAAGACAATTACTTGTCAGTACAAGGATGTTTCACTACGAATGAAAATGAAAGGAATCTTGCTCGGTTAAGAGCGACATTCAAGGCCATGGGTGATGGAAAATGTTATTTCCCTTGATATGATTGTAGGGGCTTGAAAATAAGAATACTTTTAATAACAGCAGCTGCAAGACATTGTAGGGAGAAGGGGACGCCGAAGGGGGTTATGAATATCGTCCCTTGGTAAGAGGATTCAATATTTAATGTATTCTCTGTAATAGTTATCATGTCATGAATTTTAGTAATATTTCTTATCATTTTTTTATATATATTCTATGCACACTAACTTTTCTACGTTTTTTTAAATATATAGACGATGCCCCTAAAATGTCGACCTCCAGAGAGTTATTTTCCAAGTACTAGCAGAAATATTCCTTTACAGGGTGATGAACTTCGAGATAAGAATATTGAAGTTGCTAATCAAGTTATTAATGATGATATGGATGGATATAACGCTAGTGATACAAATCATGAAGATAAGATACATATATTGATCCAAGACACATTTTCTCCAATGGATGAGGACGACCAGGATGATAGTCATGATGTTGATCCTCTACTCGAGAAGTCACGTCAACCTCTCTATGAAGGCTCAATAACAAATATTCTATCTGTTATATTGTTGTTGGTGAACTTGAAGGTTTTGAATGGTTTATCAAACACATGCCTCACATAGATACTAAGGTATTTAATTTGTTAATTATTTATACCTGCATGTTCACAAATACTTAAAAGGTTCAATTTTTTCCTATATTGCTATTGTTTTCTAATTTGTAAAGTATGGATGTGATATTGATGATTAATATTTTTTAAATTGACTTATTGTTTTGAATTTTGTAGATTGTTAGGTGAATTTCTATTACTGACGTCAAATATTTTTCCACGCACATATTGAGAAATATCTGTGATTATGAAAGAAATTGGAATGGAGTATCAGTTTGTTGATGCATGTCCTAATGATCATATCATATACTATGGAAAATATGAATTAGAAAATGAATGCCCACAATGTCAAATAAGTAGATATCGAACTGATAAAGCATCAAAGAAGGTGCCTCACAAAGTTCTTCGTTATATTCCGATAATTCCACGTTTCCAACAGTTGTTCAAGTGCCAAAGCATAGCACAGTTTATGGATTTCCATGCAAAGAACAGAAGTCGAGACGATGTTCTTCGAATGCCTACAGATGGTTCTGCATTGATGTACATCCAAGAAAAGTGGCCAATTTTTAAAGAAGAACCTCGTAATGTTAGACTTTTGTTGGCAGTTGATGGTGTCAATCCATTTGGAGAGCTTCGTTCTACATACTTAGTGTGGCATGTTTTTGTTATAAATAATAACCTTCCTCCTTGGATGTCGATCAAGAGAGAGCACACAATGTTGGAAATTATTGTTCCAGGTATTTAATTACCTTTTATTTGCTTTAAAGTATGAAAATATATTTCATTTCTTTGTTTCATGGATGGTAATTATGTCTTTTAGATATAACGACATCTAGACAAGTATAATTAATCATGCAGTATGTTGAACCAATTAGGTAAGTACCAGGTTAAAGATATGAACGTATATATTGAGCCTCTTATCGATGAATTGTTGAAGTTATGGGTTGGCGTCACTATGTATGACATCTCTAGACCAATAGGGAAAAAACGATTTCAATTCCATGGAATACTATCATGGACAATTCATGATGCTCCTGGGTTAACACACTTTGTGGTATATTGTTAATTTCTTTTGTTATTTAATATTATATATATTTATTGAAAATATCATGCATTATTTTAAATTGTAACTCTAATTTGCTACATTAATTCATATATCTTGTAGGTCTTCAAACAAAGGGTAAATTTGCATGTCCAGTTTGTGGTCCCATGATAAAATATCATCGTTCAAGGAGTTTAGGAAAGGAAGTGTTTGATTATTATAGGCACTTCCTGCCTAATAACCATAGTTATCGAACTACAGACAAAGAAAAATTCAATGGTAAAGAAGAGAATGGAAAAAATGTTGATTAAGGTTGGTTGTCATTGATGTCAACCCTTGAAGAAAGCCCTGTAGCACAAAGGTTTGGGTAATGGACCGAATATTGTTTGATGTAAATATGACTCATTATTGTCTTGTCATGGTTGATAAGAAGTAAATATGTATGAACTCCAAAGTGGTCCTGTTATGGTGAAATCCATCACGGGAATATGCTTTGCGGAGTGAGTTATCCTAGAAGTATGGTTAGAGAACCCATGCTTAATTGTGGAATAATGAGATGAAGGACAATGATTTTGTCAATGAAACTATCCTAGGTGGATAGTGCTTGTCATCCCATTTATGGTGGTATGTGGAATGCCACATAACTCCTCACAGTTAGAGAGTCATGACCATATGAAGTTGGAGAACCCCTCATGAGTCTTATAGAATCCCCCAAGGGTCAAAGTGATTTGCAAAAGAAATTATTTTAAATGAAGAAGCCCTAAAATAAGGAAAGTGTAAGGCTACATGAAGATATAAATAAGAGGCAAAGCTCACTCATCAAAAACACACGTGTACATATTGTATATCTATTTTCTTTTGTAAAGCTTATTCTAAATACTTGTGGTTACATATGAAGTGGCAAACGTCTAAGGTAGCACGAAGGGTTGATAGTGAAATTGTCAAAATTACAAAAACCTCTATTTTTTGAGGCATACGTGGTCTGTCTATGTATAGGGTGCATACAGTATGCAGGTTGTCTGTGTATAAAGTGCATACGTATGCGAGCTAGCTTTGTACAGGGTGAGTACATGTTTGTAAAGCCATCGAAACTTGATAAGGTGAATATGCAGAGGTTCTAGATTCTGAGATCAAGCTCCTAGGAAGGTCTAAAGTGCTCAGATACATTAAATCCATCCATTGGTTCAAAAGGTATGTCTTATTTTTATGAATAATTGGATTTTGATGTACGCATGAGGAATGGCAATTTGAGGATTCTCCCTAGAGAGACTAGTGGCTACATGGGATCTTCTGCATAAGATTAGATCTACAGAAATACAGTGATGGTCTATTTAACATTGATACTTCCTGTTGAGGTACATATTGTATTTCTTGGCATATGGCTAAGGGATTTTATGGTACATGGTTGAGATCTTGTATTTGTTGATTTATTGAGAGGTCGGATATCAGAAAGGGTTTGATGACTAAGATGATGTGAGAGAAAGTATACTTGTTCATGATTTCATACACCTATATGGCACATTATTAGAGAGAAACATACTTGTCTTGAGTAAATGAGAATGCATGCACAGGGTACAATTACAATCTGGATACAGTGGCGGGTTATATATCTATGTGAAAGAAGTTACAGAGGGTCAGAAGTTTTCAAGTGAAAGGAAACCCTAGTTCTAGAAGGAATATGAAGGCTACATAAAAGTTAGGGCACATACATACGTAGGCTGCATAATAGATAGGGCACATACATACGCAGGCTGTAGCACTACAGGTCACGTATCTGTTGTATTTTGTAGATACATGTTTAGTTCAGGTACAAATTGATTACAAGGAAGTTGTACATATTGGATACGGGTCAGTGGTACAAGTTGTTACAGTTGTACAACAGTATATCTCATAGTGACAGGTTGCCAGTGGTTCCATCATTCTACTTATACTTCAGGGTGGTTGGACGGGGCAAGGACAGGTGGTTGTAGCGACCTTCTGGTTGTAGCCAACGAACATAGGGGGTTGTAGCATCCTTCTGGTTGTGGCCAGAGAATTGGGGAGTTGGAGCTTCCATCATGTTGTAGCCTGAGAAACCAGGGGGTTGGAACCTCCTTCCAGTTGCAGCTGGAAAATAAAGGAAGTTGGTGCTTCCAATGAATGTAATTCTTCAAGACATATAAGAAAAAGCATTCTGTGGTTTTCTCCCGATTTGGGTTTCCACGTAAAACGCTAGTGTACTGTGTATGTGTGTGATTGTTCATTTATTATTGCTCATTATTGGATAATAATACTACATTGATATAACACTTAGATCAGTTTGGAGAAAAAGGATTATAATAGAACTATTACTAATTCACCCCGCCTCTCAGTAATCCAACAATTGGTTTCAGAGCTGGTTCCTTTAGAAATCAATTTAACCACTGAAAGGTGGATCATGGAGAGTACCAACTTGTATAAAAATGGAATACCACTGTTTGATAGACATAAGTATGCTTTTTGGACCAAAAGGATGAATACATATATACAGGCATAGGGATTTCAAGTTTGGCAATCAATTGTAGATGGATACACAACACCAATAGTTCCACCAACAAATGACAAAGTAGTGAAACTCGGTGAGAATAATTCCGAAGCCACAAATGCACTTTTGAATGGTCCCAATGATACAGTATTCACCAAAGTTGCACATTGTAAATCCGCTAAAGAGATTTGGGACAAGCTTCGAAATATTTATGAAGGAGATGCAAAAGTCAAAGAAGAAAAGTTTCAAACTTACAGAGGTCAATTCGAAAAATTAAAAATGAATGAAGATGAGAATATTGCATCCTACTTCTTACGAGTCGATGAAACAGTGAATGCAATCATAGGATTGGGAGAAGAAATCAAAGAATCTGTAATTGTTCAAAAGGTACTAATATCTCTTCCTATGAGATTCAACCCTAAGATATCATCACTAGAAGAAAGATCAGATCTAGACTCAATAAGCATGGACAAACTGCATGGAATCTTCACAGCATATGAAATGAGAACTAAACAGGAAAATCTAGCTGTTAAAGAAGCAACCTTCAAAGCATCCAAAATATCAAAGAAAAAGAAAAAGGAACAAGAAGAATATAACAACAGTAGTGATGTCTCAGAAGATGATGAAGAAGTGGCCAACTTCTTCAAAAGACTGAACAAAGGAACCAACGATAGGTATAGAGTTAAGCTTCCTTTAAATTGTTTTAATTGTGACGGTATTGGTCATTTTGCTAACAAATGTCCTCATAAGAAAAGGATAAATGATGAAGGTTACTCAAAAGGAAAACACACTTATAAAGGCAAAAGAACTACAAATAAATTTTTCAAGAAAATCTTATGCACCAAAGAAGACATCTCATCATCAGATGAAGATGAAGTCAATGACAATGATACTAGAAGAGTTCTATTCATGGCAGTAAAAGACTCTGACAAAGAAGACTCAGAAGAAGAATATGAAGAAGTTGAAGAAGAATATGAAGAAATCGAAGAAGAAATTGAAGAGGAATAAGTTGACTATCGAGAAGAATTAATGTGTTCCATAGAAGTTATCATAAGAGAAAAGAAGAAAAACAAGAAACTACAAGCAGAACTAGACAAGAAAAAGGACACTCGAGAACTAGAACAAATGATCACAAAATTGAAGGTTCAAATGGAAGAAGATAAAACAATTGAAGAAGCACTCAAAGAACAACTAGAAGAAAAGGACAGGATCATTGGAAACCTAGAAGCATAGATTGTCACACTAAAAAAGAAAATTCAAAATAAAAATATGCAGAATAGCTCAAAAGTTCTGGATGACATTATCAACAATCAAAAATTTCATCTTGACAAGTTTGAACTTGGATACAATCAGACAGAAAAGGGATCAAGCTCCAAAACAACAAAGCAAGAAACATATCCAAAAATCTATGCAGAAATAATCAAAGGGGAAAGGAAGATATACAAGGAATATTACAGGGACACTCCTCCACCGAGAAGATTCAGATTTGAGAATAAACAATAGACAGATAGGCCTCAAGAAGAAGAAGGATTCATAAGAGCACCTCCTTTCAGAAGATATTCAAATCCTAGATATCAAACTATATTTTTGGTTTATGTTATGCATGTAATAATTTTGGACATAAAGCTGTAAATTGCATATCTAACAACAAGAACAATAACAACTTTGAGAGTCATACACAAAGGGGTTATTCAAGAAGACCTAGTGAAACACAGAGAATAAGTTACAAAAGGTTTGAATCTTTGAGAACTGAAGTGGAATGTTACAAATGTAACAATTTTGGACACATGGCCAAAGATTCCAGAATGACAGTCCCTCCTAAAGAACCTCAACAAAATAACAATAGTCGCAAATAGGAACCTCAGAAAAAAAACATGGATAAGAAAGCAAGATCAATATAGAAATGAAGATTGCATAATCGCTCTACAAGCTAAGCAGAAGAAACACGGTTGGTATGTTGATAGTGGGTGTTCAAAACACATGATAGGTGATAGAGACAATTTTCTTACATTACGAAAGGAAAGAGATGGATCAGTCTCCTTCGGAAATGATCATTCAACCAAAATCATTGGAAAAGGCACAGTCCGAATTGGGAACAAGAATGAAAAGATAGAAAATGTTCTACTAGTAGAAGATATGAAACATAATCTTCTAAGTGTGATTAAAATGTGTGACCAAGGTCATAAAGTTACTTTCGATTCACAAAAGTATGAGATAAGAAGAGAAGGTTCAGAGAAATTGGTCGCTACAGCTGCAAGAACTTCAAACAACATATATGTGTTAAGTGAAATTGGAAATGAAAAGTGTTGTCTAGGAAAGGAAGATGAAAGTTGGCTATGGAACAGAAGAATGGGTCACATGCATTTTGATAACCTTGTCAAAGTCAACAAACAGAGAAATTCCCTAGATCATGAAACCAACCAACACTTTATGCAAGCAGTGTCAACAAGGAAAGCAAACAAAGACTAGGTTCAAATCAAAGGAATATTCAACAACAAGACCACTGGAAATTGTGCATACTGATCTATTTGGACCAACTACAACAAAGGGATTAAAATGTGAGAGATACTTTATGTTATTAGTTGATGATTATACAAGAATGACTGCAATTTTCTTTCTCAAGAACAAGTCAGAATTTTTTGAAAACTTCAAGATCTACAAGGAAATGGTTGAAAATGAGATGGATTCAAGAATCAAATGCTTAAGATCTGATAATGGAGGAGAATTCACCTCAAAGGAATTTATGGACTAGTGCAGCAATCATGGAATAAAAAGGAAATTCTTCATCACTAGGACACCTCAACAGAATGGAGTTGTTGAAAGAAAGAATAGGATGGTACAAGAAATGGCTCAAACAATGCTAATGGATTCAAAATTGGCAGAAATTTTTTGGAAACATGTAGTGCATACAATAGTTCACATTCAAAATAGAGTAATGCTCAGAAACAACACCGACAAAACTCCTTATGAGCTATGGAAAGGAAGACCAACAAATGTGAATCACTTCAGAGTTTTTGGAAGAAAATGCTATATCAAAAGAGAAGATGGCAGAATGGGAAAGTTTGACTCTCGTGTGGACAAATGAGTACTTGTTGGGTACTCAAGAACAAGGAAATCATACAAGTGTTACAATCTAAGATTGAACAAAGTTGTGGAAAGCATCAATGTGACAATTGATGAAACAGGCAAACCAGAATCAAAGGAAGAAGAAAATGAATCAATGAAACAACCCTTATAAGAAGAAGTAGAAGATGAAAAAGAAGTAGAAGATGAAGATGAAGAGAATCCAACATAAGAAGAAGAGAAAGTTTAGAACGTGCCTCCAAAGACACCTAGTAAATGAATACAGAAGAATCATCCTTCAGAACAGATTATCGGAAACAAATATGCAGGAGTTGAGACTAGAAGAAAAATATGTTCACCAGAACAAACACACCTAGCACTCTCATCTACAATTGAACCAAACTATTTTGAAGAATACAACAAGGAGGAATTTTGGAAAAAGGCCATGGTTGAAGAATTGGATCAAATAGAGAAAAATGACACTTGGGAACTGGTTCCAAGACCAAAGAATAAGAATGTGATCGACACAAAGTGGGTCTTCAGGAATAAATTGAATGAATATGGATAGGTTACAAGGAACAAAGCTAGATTGGTATTCAAAGGATATGCACAGGTTGAAGGAATCGACTTTGAAGAGACATTTTCCCTAGTTGCCAGAATGGAAGAAATCCGTTTTCTTTTAGCTTATGCATGCTCCAAAAATATTAAAATGTATCAGATGGATGTAAAATCATCTTTTTTGAATCGGGAACTTGAAGAAGAAGTCTACATTGAACAACCAGAAGGATTTCAGTTGTCAGAAAACGCAGATTATGTGTGTAAATTAAAGAAGTCCTTGTATGGTCTAAAACAGGCTCCTAGAGCATGGTACTCTAGACTGGATAAGTATCTACAACAGGAAGGGTTCAGAAAAGGAAGTGCAGACAACAACCTCTACATCAAGGTAAGTCAAGGTAATATTTTAATAATTGAAGTTTATGTTGATGATATTATTTTTGGTAGTGATGATGACAGGTTAAGCCAGAAATTTGCAAAAGATATGAAGAATGAATTTGAAATGTTGTACAAAGGTTCTTTGGATGAAACAAACTCTGACAGATATACAGGTTGAGTATGATGAGCCCATTCCAATATATTGTGATAATACAAGCACCATCAGTATCTCAAATAACACCGTAATGCACTCCAAGATGAAGCACATTCCAATCAAGTATCACTTTCTACGAGAGAAGGTTGCAAAAAACATCAGAGTTGAATATGTGGGCACAAAAAAACAAGTGGAAGACATATTTATAAAACCACTTCCATGAGAAGCCTTTGAATATCTTCGCCAGTGACTTGGAGTTATTTATACTAAAAAATGAATGTTTTTTGAATTATTATCTTATATGTCTCAGATGTACACGAGGAAGCACCATAAGAGGACAGTTTAGTCAAGGGGAGAAGCCCGGGATGGAAAGATACATTTTCCATTGATGACAAAGGGCAAGAGATTTATCAAATGTAGAGGACAGAGGCATGGTTGTAGGGGGAGCATGAGTGATATTATTTCAGTATTGCATCAGAGTGTTTCCATCAATGCCAAAGGGGGGAATTGTTGATTAAGGTTGGTTTTTATTGATGTCAACCCTTGAATAAATCCCTATAGCACAAAGGTTTGGGTAATGGACCCAAGATTGTTTGATGTAAAGATGACTCATTATTGTCTTGTCATGGTTTATAAGAAGTAAAGATGGATGAAATCCAAAGTGGTCCCCTTATGGTGAAAGCCCTCACGAGATGACGCATTGCGGAGTGAGTTATCCTAGAAGTATGGTTAGAGAACCCATGCTTAATTGTGGAATAATGAGATGAAGAACATTGAATTTGTCAATGAAAATATCCTAGGTGGATAGTGCTTGGCATGCCATTTCTGATGGTATGTGGAATGTCACATAACTCCTCACGGTTAGATATTTATGACCATATGAAGTTGGAGAACCCCTCATGAGTCTTATAGAAGCCCCCAATGGTCAAAGTTCTTTGAAAAAGAAATTATTTTAAATGAAGAAGCCCCAAAATAAGGAAAGTGTAAGGCTACATGAAGATATAAATAAGAGGAAAAGCTCACTCATCAAAAACACACTTGTACATATTGTATATCTATTTTCTTGTGTAAATCTTACTGTAAATACTTGTGGATATATATGAAGTGGCGAACGTCTGAGGTAGCATGAAGGGTTGACGATGAAATTATCGGAATTACAGAAAAATATACTTTATGAGGCGTACGCGGGTTGTATGTGTATAGGGTGCGTACAGTACGCGGGTTGTCTATGTATAGGGTGCGTACGTATGCGGGATGGCTTTGTACAGGGTGAGTACATGTTTATAAAGCCATCGAAACTTGATAAGGTGAAGATGCAAAGGTTCTAGATTCTAAGATCAAGCTCTCATGAAGGTCTAAAGTGATCAGATACATCAGATCCATCCATTGGCTCAAAAGGTATGTTGTATTTCTATGAATAGTTGGATTTTGATGTATGCATGAGGAATGGAAATTTGAGGATTCTCCCTAGAGAGACTAGTGGCTACATGGGATATTCTACATAAGATTAGATCTAAAGAAATATAGTGCTGGTCTATTCATCATTGATACTTCTTGTTGAGGCAAATCTTGTATTTCTTGGCATATGGCTAAGGGATTTTATGGTGCATGGTTGAGACCTTGTATTTGTTGATGTATTGAGAGGATGGCTATCAGAAAGGGTTTGATGACTAATATCATGTGAGAGAAAGTATACTTGTTCATGATTTCATACACCTATATGGCACATGAATAGAGAGAGACATACTTGTCTTGAGTAAATGAGAATGCATCCACAGGGTACAATTACAGTCTGGATACAGTGACAGGTTACAGATCTATGTGAAAGAAGTTACAGAAGGTCAGGAGTTTTCAAGTGAAAGGAAACCCTAGTTCTAGAAGGCATACGCATGCTGCATAAAAGTTACGATGCGTACATACGTGGGTTGCATAACAGATAGGGTGCGTACATACGTGGGATGTAACACTACAGGTCGCGTATCTGTTGTGTTTTGTAGATACATGTTCAATTCAGGTATAGATTAATTACAGGGTAGTTGTACAGATTGGATACAGGTCAGTGGTACAAGTTGTTACAGTTGTACAATAGTATATCTCACAGTGACAGGTTGACAGTGGTTCCATCATTCTACTTATACTTCATGGAAGTTGGACAGGGAAAGGACAGGTGGTTGTAGCCACCTTCTGGTTGTAGCCGGAGAACATAGGGTGTTGTAGCCTCCTTTTGGTTGTGTCCAGAGAATTGGGGAGTTGGAGCTTCCCTCAGGTTGTAGCATTAGAAACCAGGGGGTTGGAGCCTCCTTCCAGTTGTAGCTGGAAAATAAAGGAAGTTGGTGCTTCCAATGAATGTAATTCTTCAAGACATATAAGAAAAAGCATTTCGTGGTTTTCTCCCGATTTGGGTTTCCACATAAAACACTGGTGTACTGTGTATGTGTGTGATTGTTCATTTCTTATTGCTCATTATTGGATAATAATACTACATTGATATAACACTTGGATCAATTTGGAGAAAAAGGACTATAATTGCACTATTACTGATTCACCCCCCCTCTCAGTAATCTGACAAAAAGACCACAAAGAATGACACCTCACCTATGGAAGTTGGAATATATTAGAAATCGTCAAGGTATGCAAATTATTTATGTATGATATATTATATAAATCGTTGGTTAATTTCATTAGTATTAATTTCATTTTGTTTTATTAATTAGTGTTAGTTTCAATTTGTTGATGTTTCATGAATGTTGTTAAGGCACAAATGGGATTCCATGAGGAATGAAAAGTTACCTGATGCAATTCAGTAGGTTTCCATACTACGAGCACCTACAAATAGTTCATATGTTTGATACAATGCATATTGGGAAGAACATAACCAAATTGTTATGGTGAATATTAGTTGAAGGACTGAGAAAGAGAGAATTGGAAAGATTTATAGTGACATCCAAGAAGCTAATCACGCATTGAAAAGTGTTATTATTAATTCTAATGGTGATGGTCATGAACAAAATACTAGTCTTCCTTGGTTATTGACGGAGCAACAGAGCAATATTGTAAAAGAGGTCATTCAAAAAATTAGGTTTCCGATGAGGTTTTCATCGAACATAAAAATATCTTAACAAAAAAGGTGATTTTGGTGGGGTTAAAACACATGACTAACATACATTCATTAAGGTAATTAGTAGGTTATAATATATTTCCTTATTGGTATGCATTTTTTGGAAACAAATAATATTTTTTTGTTTTTTGTTACATTATGTTCTACCTTTATCTCTCCCAAACGACTTTGACAACAACATAAAACAAATTATTTATGTACTTGGCAAATACATGAGGTAAATAATGTTTTATATGGAAAATGTACTTATGTGATTTGTAGTGGAACTTATTAACATATTATGTTTTATCTGCAAATTTATGTATGCCTTGATATTATTTTATTGCATTGACATTTGTAGGTGGCTTTAATCAAAAGATATCCATAAAGAAGATATAAGGTATTGGAAGATAGAAATTCCTTGACTAATGTGTCAAATGAAACATTATCTACCTCCATCATTTTTCAATGCACAAGAACACTACCTCATACACCCAGTTGAGGAGATTGAATTATGTGGACCAGTACACACAGGATAGATATGGATGGTGGAGAGGCAGTTGAAGTCATTGAAGGCTTTTGTTAGACAAAGAGCACATCATGAGGGTTCTATGGTTGAGGGATATATGGTATATCAATGCATGGTGTATATTAGACAATATCTACCTAAATTAGCAGAAAATATGAATGTGCCTCACATTTGGCATCTCGACTCCATCAACAAATTTGAAGGGGAGGTCCTATTGGGGAAAGGTAAAATGAGGACTATTAAAGGTAATTATTAGATTTTGACGTAGATTTAATATATTACACATTTATTTTTCCAATTTTATTTTATCATACTGATCTTTTATATTTTTTGTTCCTGCATATTGAACTACATTAAACTATTCCTTTATTAACAATAGCTAATTAATGATATTAATTTGTTATTTTATCATATAGTTTCTCGAGAGTGGGATGCTTTACATTTATACATTGCAAACAACCTTGATTGGATGGAGAATTGGATAGAATATACTGAATAATACTTCGGTAGGTTATCATGGGAAGGGGTGAGTAAGATGATTAAAACAACGCATCGTCATCGAGATCAATTTCCTGATCTTACATCAACTAGGGAAGTTGATTTAGCCTTTGGTTTAAAAGATAAACAGACAAGTAAATTGTTTACCCACATTTTCCTAGTTATTTCCCAATTTTTCAATGTATTTAGTTTGTTTAATTTTTTAAATATATATTTACTAAGTCATATATGAGGTTTATTAATTGGAAATGTATTTTTTACTTGTTGTCCATTTTTCACTTGAAACATCATAAGGCTATGTGGTGTAATGGCCATAAATTTCATATCAAAATATTGGATGATAAGATGAAAATGTCGAGTTGTGGGATAACTGCAGTGTTTAAGGTCACCAACATTTCCTCTAGAAGTGACAGAAATCCGAAAGAAACTGAGAATAGGTACTATGGGCATTTGGAGGATATAATTGAGTGTGATTTGAATTCCTTTAAAATAGTTTTGTTTGAGGTGAAATGGTATAGGCTAGGGATGCATGAACATGATCCTAAAAGAACTGTTATTGAGCATGATAATGTATTTACTATGGCTAATACAAGGTCATTTGAACCAGGTATAGAGCCTTATGTTCTTCCAAGTCAATGTGAGCAAGTATTTTACTCAGAGGTACCTGGTAAAGTAGGTTGGTCATACGTTGTTATATATGATCCAATAGGAAGACCAGTGAAGTATAATCATGTAGCCAAGGATGAAGATAATAATGAGGAAGAAGATCATGATTATGCAGATTAGGAGAAGGTGGTTGTAGTCTATGTGTTAGATGAAGAAGCTGAAGAAGTTGATCATCCAAATCTAGTAGACGACTATCTCATCGATGATATCGATAACTATATTAGCGAAAATGACGTTGATGATGATGTTGATATGAATGACCCTTTCACCAATATTGATTCTGAATCAGATCCTGATATAGATGTTGAGCTAGATGAAGAAGAAGATGAATGGTATTTAATTTTTGAAAAGAGGAGGTATGTGTTTATATCTTTCATATGTTTTTATTTTGTATAATAAAGTATATGTTACATGTTCTTTATAATTTCAAATNGGGGGGGGGGGGGCATAATTAGAGATTCCACCTTCACGTGGTTGCCCCTGTTTAGTAGAGAATGAACTATTCTCGAAACCAAGAGGAGCTATGCGCAACTACACCTAATCATGTACTACTTGACCCCATTAAGGAGTGATAGTAAGTAGTTTAGGATTATAGTTAGAACACTTGAGTCCTACTTAATAATTTGACAAGAAAGTATGGCTTCAAAGAAGGCGAAATCAAAGAAGTTTAATATAACAATGTATGCACCTTGTCACCCCTGTTGCTCTGTTTAGATTCTCCTATACGACCCCGTAGGCCTTTCTGTCTCCACTCTATTGATATCCTATCTACCTTCACAAACAACCACAATTAGAAGAAGGAAAGATTTCATCAGAGGCATTAATATGTCTGGGGTAAGTTTTAGAGGCATGCAAAGAGTTATCTTATAGGTTGAAAGTGATTTTAGCAGGAATGGAGTTTAGGTGATTGTGAGTTCAATTATCACTTCATGAAACATATTCCCCAACATGACTCTAATGAAATTTGGGTTGTAGAGGCATTTCATCAACCTATGTGGCCGCATTTCATCCACATCAGGCCGGTCAGGAAGGTTTTCTAGACTCAAATATTACTCACACACCCACTCTATATATAGAACCAACTCGTCCTCATTTAGTTTTAATTTTCTTGGTCAAATTTTAAAGGAAACAACTATTAAAAGACATTGTACTAGGGATATAGTACATGATGGGCAACAATGACCTATGAATGGGGGCAATGTTGAAAGTTTTTCAATTTTTTTTTGTATGCATTGAAATTTGACATGGATAGACTGTTTGTATGCCTTGATGATATGGGAGGGTTTCCAAACTCAAACATCACTCATACACCCAACAAAATCCAACATGTTCCTTAGACACAATTGTATGTACACCGTGAAAGTCGTAATTCCTTACTCTTTTTGTGATGCAATTTCCACATGAAGGATTCATTTTCACCATCAATCAATGCTCATATTATGATCCACAACCACATAATGTATCACCTTTAGTGAATCATACATATATAGTCTATCCCTACTAGTTAGTTGGAAAAACCTCCTTCACAATTGAATTATGTGACCACTTCCACCATTTTTTTAATATCAACTCCCATAAATAATGAGCCTTTGACTCATTTTCATGAATTCAAGAGATGGATTAAAAATGGGAATTTATCCTTGAGGAAAGTGGCTTTATAAAATTTCCATATTCTGAATATCTAGAATCCCAAGAATGGAAAGAGGCTTTATAAAATTCTTATGGAAGGTAGTCTCATGTGAGAAATTGATTATCAACCATTTCTTTGAGGGTAGTCATCAATTCATCCAACATTATAATCCTTTGATCACATACCCATTATTCCTTTTGAATCGAATTTCTTGGGACTACATCAACACAAGTTTGCATAGACACATTTCTTTCCTTTGTTATAATTCCTTGAGATTGAAAAACCAATTTGTAATGATTAACAAACTCCTTTCCAATGTTCCCCTAGTGAATGATTCTATTGTTTTTTATTTTGAGGGCCTTAATATTCTTAAAAAAATCCTTAGAAGTCAAAGATTTGAAACATCTCATAGTAGTATTCTCACATGTTTTAAGCCAATGGAACCCAACCTTGATTTGGGACCCTCTTATTTTATATGTCTCATCAACCTTTAGTGTTTGTCATTTTTTGGTCAGTTTTTATTCACTGAAGGGATAAGTTGAGGCATTATTGAAACTTACTCGAGCTATTCAAATATTTCCTTTTGTTTTATTCTTCTAAATGTCACCAACTATCTACCATAACATCTAAGAAAGGAAATGATTTTTCTAATGGAATATTCCCACCAAAGAATTCAACCTTTGTCCCCTCGGGAACTTGGACTTAGGTTCCATATTATTTCCATAGCTTCAACACATGATTTGTGCTTCAAACTAGATATGTTCAACATGAATTAATCGTTCAACACCTTGGGCTTTCAAATCCCTAGGAAATGGAGAAACATATCAACTAGTGATTAGATAAGGTGATATATCCCACTACCTAAACTAACCATATTCTATCACGGTGAAAGAAGAAGAAGAATTTATGCTTTATCTAATATTTTCAAAACCTACTTGTTTGTTTTTTTGGAATATACCAACTGAACCAAAGCCCCGGTGAATGTTTTGACATAATTTGGCCAAATTACTCAAAGTGTT
The DNA here is from genome assembly GCA_009831015.1 of Picea engelmannii. Classification (NCBI taxonomy): domain Eukaryota; kingdom Viridiplantae; phylum Streptophyta; class Pinopsida; order Pinales; family Pinaceae; genus Picea; species Picea engelmannii. The sequence goes on from ML781811.1 coordinate 772,356, forward strand.
GAATAAATTTTAAACCTAGTAACTCTAACTCTTATAAACACAAAAATCAATTCCATAAGAAAAATATCTTACTCTCTAAACCATGGATTTTTGATAGGGGTTAGTAATCCCCCAAAAATTTCATGATATTATCTTCATTGGAAACCTTAAAAAAAAAACCGCCTCCTTGCTTTTCCACTCAAAAAGTGTCAAACGGGTTTTGAGGATTCACAATATGCATATGGGGTGAGAAATAATCAATAAAATTCATTCTTATTGGCTTCTTACGAGAGTCACTACACATGGATGTTTGAAAATAAACCAAATTTTGTGGTGGATAACTCCCCCCACTCCCCTATTGAACAATGGGTTAGGAAGTGCTAGGTTGGTCCCTAGACACACCAAGGCTAGCAAGATTCTCTTGGATCAAACCTAGGATGGATATGTAGCTTAGCTATTCTTCTACGGCTAAGCAATGGATTCACATTTTTTGGCCTAGTGGATATCTCCCTTTTTAACCACTTTCATCCATCCATTAATGTCTGTATGCAATCAATCAAGCAATCCCTCTTTTCAATCATTGTTTAATCAATGCCATAAAAATATTTTCTTCCATAAAGCTAATTGTCAGGGTAACTAAAGCTAGTAGAATTTGAAAGAGGACCATCCAAACATAGCAATAGATATTTCCAAATATCTTTCTTGCAAATATAACTTCCTTTCACCCAGCTTGTGTCCTACTAGTGATTAGTCTCCATAAAACCTTTCTCCCCACTTTACACTTCAGAGAAGACATTGAATATTAGTTTGAATCACCACTTGGGAGGCCATTGGAGGATTCTTAAAATTATATTTCAATTTATCACTGATGACTTTTTAAACAAGTTTGAAACCCAAATCGTACGAGTTTATAACTTTTTCCAATGCACACTTTTATTATCATCATCGTCGAAAATTTTCTATGTTTTATTCCTACTATATTGTTTCTTTCAAATATTCTATATAAGTAGATAAATTGGGTTTTGGGGAATTGAGAGCGATGTGATGATGAAGGCCCAAACTACTATCCTTACGAAATTCCAATCTTAGAATGCTCAAGAAGGAATGAAAAGGCAGATCAAATGATGGAGAAAACTTATATATACTAAGCGGGGTGATACTACCAAATCCTCTTTCTATTAAGGAACATTGACTGGGAGAGGTTCTTTGTGACAAACAAATTCATACTTCAAATAAACCTTTAAAAATAAGGGAAGTATCATTCTAGCATTCAAGGATTTAGAGGATAGTTATACATAATATTAGGGATTCAGAGGGGGTGAGGCTATTCTAACCATATCTCATCAACATTATCAATTAACATATGGTTTTTATAGGAAAAAAACAAAGGAGAAGGAGACTTTAGGGAGGAATGGACCTAAATCAAAACGTGAGGAAGGTGAAGTCTAGTCAAGGGATAAAGTCTATTTACATATAGTAAAAGAGTAATCATATGAAGGATTTCCCTCTAGCATAAAATAATGCATAAAGGAGGCCCTTAAAGTAGGGATCACCTCTCAAAAGATGAATAAATGATATATCTCTTCATAAATATTAGGGGTATGAGAGCACTTGAAAGAAGAACTCCCTTAAGAGTTTAGTCTAGAAGTATAGACTGATTAAAAAATTTATTCAAGAAAATATGTTATGGTAGGGAGATGTGATAGGTCATGGGAAGGAACTAATCATACAAACTTAAACATCACCTCTTCCTAGACCCAACCATCATTTTCTCATTATATATTTGGGATCTCAATAAGGAGGTAAATTTTGTTAATTGTTGTAGGCTTAGTCATAGTAGGAAAGATCATTGATTAAATAATATAATTGGTAGATCCTTCCCGTCTTAGGATGTGGTATGTGGTGGGGGCTCTTGAATTTAGTTATGAATATGGGTGAGATATGGGGTGAAGGGAGAAGTTAAGAGGATTTAGTAGGATTGTTTTCTTATATTATTGAAGAAAAAGGTTTGGTAAATGTGGAACCTTTGGAGCTCAACAAAACATGGAGCATAAGTTTTGAATATGACAGAACATTAGAGGTGAGAGAGGGAACCCTTTCCAAAGACCTCTTGTGGTCTTGAAATGTTTTGTAGATGCCCCCATTATAGATTTTTAGTAAGGCTTAATATTAATATATAATACATATATATATATATATATATATATATATATATATATATATATATATATATTAATTATATTAAATACAATAAAAGAAAAAAGAAAACATAAAAACATAAAAACTAAAACCAAATTTAAATGACCTCACGCCCATTCATGAAGTTGACCTCGCACCCATTCATGACTAGCAGAGCAGAATCCAACACCCATTCTAACCAAGACTAAAAACACTAAGAGAAAAACCCCTCCCATTCCAAGACTGGCAAAGCAAAACCACTTGTGCCCTTTCTGACCAAGACTAGCAGAGAAGAAAAACCCTGTGGTGAGCATAGAAAATACCCTTGACAACAATAGAGAGAGTCGAAGGAGGCACTATCTAGAAAATTTGGACAACGAAAGAGGAATATGAGCCTTATCTGGCCAAACCCGACAACGATTGTGGAGTGGAGATACCTAGGGGTTAACATCATGCCGCCAAAATTGGTAATTTCATAGTTAAAATCTCTCCAATCTCTGAGTTTTTTACTAATTAGTTACAAGCTATGAGTTATTTTCTTCTTCTTTTTACGAGGGGTTCCTTGCAAATTAGAGGATGGAAACCCCTCCACTAATCCATTTCCCCTCCTCAACATCCCAACTAGCTTCTCCCTCAACCTCCTCGACTTCCCCCATAACCCCTATGTAACTCTGAGGCTGCAAAAATTTAGGAATGAATATATGCAATGAGAAGATAAGTTCAGTAAGTGCTATGACCCAAGCTCGTACAAGAGATATTGATGTCATTTCTTAATTGCGCGAATGACGAAAAACATTTATTTTTCATACATTGTATGAGATATAATATTTCCTTGTATTGCCTAATTTCAACATCCAACAAACAACCTTCCCATATAATAACTACTCCAATGCCCTAGCTATAGGAATTACATTCCACTATGAATGTCTTATTAAAGTTTGGGGTGCCTAGAATTGGAGTAAAGGTGCAATCCTCCTTGCATTGTTGGAATGTCTACATTGCCACATATAACCATGAAAATTATTTCGTATTTAATAGGTATGTTAGAGATGCAACAATGTGAGCATAATTGATGAAAAAATGACGATAATATCCTATCAAGCCAAGGAAACATAAAAGGAACTTGATTTTCTTTAGTATTGGACGATCCACTATTGCTTTTATCTTTTGTGGATCTACCTTGACTTATTCATTTGATACCACATGGCCTAGGTACTCCATTTCTTGTAACCTAAAAGTACACTTGGACTTCTTGGCATACAGTTTGTTATCCTAAAGCATATGCAATACCTTACCCACATGTCCCATATGATCTCCAACAATTTTTTTGTATGTCAAAATGTCGTCAAAGAAAACAAAAAATAAATCTAAGGAAATGCCCCAAAATATAATCCATAAGACACTAAAAAGTAGAGGGAGAATTAATGAGACCAACCAACATTTCTAGGAATTCATATCGGACTTCATGAGTTCTAAAGTTGTTTTTGGCATATCTTGTTTTTTAAGGCGAATCTGATTATATCCTAAGTGGAGATCAAGATTTGTAAATAAACTACACTATGTAATTCACTTAATAATTCAATAATGGAAGGAATGTGAAACTTATCTTTAATTGTGATTATGTTAAATTTCATGTAGTATGGGAACAACCTCTCTTATGTATCCCAGTGACATCACAATGAACCACATATGTTGAAAACCATGTTTAGATCTTTATATTAGCAACAAAAATAAGGATAATTTATAAGTAAAATTAAATTAATTAGGTGTTTGTCTCTATCACTGACAAGCTCGGTGATGCCACTCAATCTTATTTCGATTCAATTGACATTATAACATGGCAACTTCGATGTTGTAGTTATCTAAGACTTAGAAACATTCAATTATGTCTCATTTTCCAAATGAGTCCTTATATCATGGAGATAGTTCATATATCTAAGTCAATATAGCAACACTTTGGTTCAAGGGAGCCCCTTGTTTTTGGGACAAGGGGCCCCCTTTGCACAATGATTTGATTGTGTAGTCTAGGAAGGTGTACATACATATGATCTCCAAAACTGAAACACATATTCTACTTAGTTTACGGAGGTGTACATACCTATGACCTCTAAGGATAAAACACATGTTCTTAACCGTTAGACCCATTAAAAATGTTGTACACCTCTAAACATATGTAAAGACCTCTCTGACTATCGATACACACTCAAGGAACCACAATCCTAAAGTGAAGCTCAAGACACCTTGCAAATGAAATTATTGATGTTAGAAAAGGAGGTAATAGTTGTAGATATGGATGTTTCACTTTTGGACATCAAGACTAAGGTAGATAGTTTCAATGTGTGCATGAAGTAGCTAGAAGAATTTGCTCCTTAAACAACCTTTATTCATGACTTGGTTATTTCTTTATCAATTTAGTTTTAGAGTTTTGGGAAAAAGTAGTGAAAGTAATTGAAGATCATGCATTGTTCCTGCATGAGTTTAGTGTATCCTTCAATAAGATATGAGTGACCGTCACTTTTTTTTCAAGGAAACAAATATGTACTTTTAATAGTTTGAAAAAAATACATTGTCACATGCCCATGGCATTAATAAGTTTTTTTTATCCCTTTACATGAATTTCTTATGTCTAATCCATCATCACAAAAAAGCTTTAAGTTCTTCATGTTCAATTACATCAGTAACTTCTTTAAAAAGAAACAAAATGACATTAAAAAAAGTACAATAGTATTTCATCTAGAGATCAATGAAACCCTATCATTATGCAAAAACTAATATAGAAATTGTAATGGATATGGTTAGGTCCATGTTTCTATCTAAGATTTAACATTGTTCAATTATGTCTTGTTTTATAAACGAGTCCTTATATCATGGAGATAATTCTTATATATAAGTCAATTTTATTCACATCTTGTTCCTCCCATCCTCATTCAATTAATGACTAATTCTCAAGATTTTGATGGTATACCATGTAAATCAATAGGAATTGTATCTAATATTCCCACCGAGTCAGGTAGTAATATTATTTTAGTCAATGTTGTAATGGTGACTACCCATGTTGACTTTAACTTACCCCTTGGGCATGACTACATGCATGCCATGGAAGTCATGGTCTCGTTTCTCTTTCATGTGATGTTTTTTCTATATAAATGTTGCAATCTAACCATTGATCAACTCTCATACTCTAGTATTCAACCATATTTGACCTAGGGAAATGTTTTTTCTTCAATGGCTATTTCATTGTCCATTATCATTATCTGGTTGGATAAACCTCCACGAAAATAACTAGAGTAATCACTTCTACAAATTTCACAATATCCACTTTCATTATGTGGTGCTATTTATTAGTAAATTGAAATATGAAGATAAAAAACAATATAGTTTATCCAAATATGAGGGGAAGTTTGCTTATAAGGCTCAAATCATAAGTAAATGGAAATAAGGGTTCTTTACTGTTCTGATCCCATAGACAAATTCCATTTTTTGCAAGCTGTGCAACCTCATTCGAATCAAGTAAACAAGGACCCAAATAAGTTTTTTACATACAACATAATCAAGTATATTCTCCAAGCAAAACATGGGTTCCCTAAATATTTGCTCGCTAACTTATCTTCTCATTTTTTTGAGTGTTGGTACCATGACAAACTTATAGTCGTGCGATAAATTATCTTCTTGTTTTAACGAGTGTAGGTACCACCAAATAGGTATCTATAGGATCTATATTCCTCGAGTGATGATCAAGATATACTAAGAGAGGTTGAAATTCAGATGTGTTGTACTAGATCTACCGATTCTAGATCAAATAGATCTAAAAAGGTAAGGAAAAGATTTTGTATGCACATGCAATTTTTTGTTGCCAATGGAGGGTCATGTAATTATGATGTTGAGAGCATAGGTGACATTGAGTTTCCCTTGAGGTATATACACCTAGTGCAACGATCGGCACCTAAGGAGCTACCTGAAATGGACACATATTTTTTCATTAGTGGGAGGATGTATCACATTGCTCCTTTGTCCTTACATGGATTTGGGTTATTTTCCATGGATAGCATAAAGGTGGGCTATGGAACTGTAAATTAATTGATGGAGTATGTCGGACCATTATACAAATACAATCATTGGTTGATGTTGGTCCGATATACATGGAGTATGTGGAGATACGGAGTTGCCGCAAATTATATACAACTACTAGATAACAATCAAAATAAAGGAGCAACTATGTATATTGATGGAAGGCCAAAATATTTTGGAAACATTGTGGCCTTTATAAATAGTACATGACCAGTGGAAACAACTAAGAAACTGAATTGCATATTTGAGGGACGCGAAGGAAATTGTATATTTGTATGTGCAACAAAAACAATTGTTCCAGGTGAAGAGTTGTTGATAGATTACAACTTAAATCGAATAGATGGAGGGGGTGTGGCTATGGGGGTAAATGTCTTACATACCATTCAAATCAACCTTTGATCAATCATTGTTATAATTTATCGTTGAAATATTTATATTTTTTACTGCATATATTTCATTTTTCATTATTTATTTTCTGATATTACTGTAATATTTCATGTTTTTAATGTTACAATTACTTTCATAACTCTTGTTGATTAATTTATTGTGTCAACATCTATCCAGGGTGTTATTTATGAAATTTCATTATTTATTTTCTGATATTACTGCAATATTTCATTTATTTAATGTTACAGGTGAATTTCATAACTTTTGTTGATTGATTTATTGTGTCAACTTTTGTCCGAGGTGAATGTGGAAAATCACCCACTACATCTGTCCAAGGTGACCCTAGAAATGAACCTGTTGTGCCTCAATAGGTAAATGTTAAATATAGTAACAACTTATGGCTACAACAACTAAATTTTTGAAATTTCCTTATCTATTTTTTGATATTACTATAATATTTCATTTTTTTAATGTTACAAGTGAATTTCTTAACTTTTGTTGATTGATTTATTGTGTCAAATTTTGTCTAGGGTGACCATGGAAAATCACCCACTACATCTGTCCAGGGTGATCGTGGAAATGCACCCATTGTGCCTCAGCAGGTAAATGTTAAATATAGTAACAACTTATGACTACAACCACTAAATTTTCTGATATTACTACAATATTTCATGAATTTAATGTTACGGGTGAATTTCATAACTTTTATTGATTGATTTATTGTGTCAACTTCTGTCCAGGGTGACCATGGAAAATCACCCGGTACATTTATCCAGGGTGACCATGGAAATTCACCCGTTGTGCCTCAGCAGGTAAATTTTAAATATAGTAACAACGTATGACTACAACAACTAAATTTATGAAATTTCATTATTTATTTTATGATATTATTTCAATATTTCATTTTTTTAATGTTACAGGTGAATTTCATAACTTTTGTTGATTGATTTATTATGTCAACATCTGTCCAGGTTGATCACGGAAAATCACCCGCTACATTTGTCCAGGGTGACCGTGGAAAGGCACCCGTTGTGCCTCAGCAGGTAAATGTTAAATATAGTAATAACTTATGACTACAATAACTAAATTTCTCAAATTTTAAAGTTCATCTCATTAATTTTATTCATCAATGTATTGTGGCATGGTCAACGTGGGAAGGCACCCACTGAGGATCTTGATGAGGACGAAATATTTTATTCCACTGACCCAATAGAAACTGTCGTGAATGCCTTGAAGAAGGAAAACATAGAATATCTAGGTTTGTTTCACAAAAGACCCCTGACACAAGAGGATAGGTTAAGAATTGCAGAGCTACAAAATCTAATAACTAATTTTTGGGTAAGTGGCATCTTCACATATTTTTATCATCTATGAAAATTTCATATCTGTTTTTTTGTTTTATATTTTCTATATGATATGATAAAGTAAAGTTTTCCGTTTGTAGGAGTTTTTAAACCCCGTGCCCTGGGAACCTACCAATCCTGAAACTGCTATAGGTAGCAGTGATGGTCCAATGCAAAAAAAAATCGACATAACAAAGTACAAGTGAGGCTTTTTGACCCTCCTGAGGTTCCCCTCAAATCCATTGATGATCGCAATGATGTTGACCGACATGACACGTCGGAGCATGATGAGTTGGAGCCTAGGACTCCACATGACTTTGGAGATGAACTTAATGTAGATGGAGAGGAAGCTATTCATGGATCAAAACGAATTAAAAGCATCGGATCACTAGATCTCACCGTTCTGGTGGATGACACATGTGTTTCGATCAAGATTCGGAAGATTGTAGGTATTTTTTAATTAATTAATTCATTTTTATCATGAAATTGAAATGGACATTTGTTGAGATTATTATAAATTAATGGATAACACATTTCTGCAGGAAACAATGTTTTCTACAGAAAATTGAATGAAAAACCATTGGAGATATTTGGCCCCACCATTTGCACACGGTGGAATGGCTAAGATAGTGAAAAGAAAGATGAATTGATAGACCACATGGTAAACTTGTTTGGAAATACATTCAACAAGAAAGTGGTTACAAAGTTAGCCGACGAGAATTTAAAATATATTAGGACCCAATATAGAGAGAAATTTCAATTAGATCTCAAGCATGAGCGCCCTCCCATGGTTCCAGAGAAAGAGTGGAAGGCCCTGATAGAGGATGCAAAGGAGAACTTGTTTAAAAAACAAGACATCCATGACTTGGTCAAGCAAGGTACAACACATGTCATCTTATTAGTGAAATATGCTCATTTATGTTTTTCTTTCTTGTTTTAAGTAACAATTCCAATATCTATTTTTTTTCAAAAAATCCATATATAAGCTACCTGACACCTCCAAAGAAACCAAGGCTATAATGGAAAAGCACGGGCAGCATAAACTAGGCCAGGGTGGCTATGAAAAACTAAAATCCCAAATCGTAAGAATTAAATGATTAACTGTGGTGAATATTTATTTAACAGTAGTGAACAAATATCTGTTTTTGTTATTGGTAATTTTAATGGTGTTATGCATTGCAGTTAAATATGTTCGACATTGTTGCCACCGAGGAGGACCTAAATCTTGGTTACAAGCACAATTTTAAAAGTGTGATTGAATATAGGAGAAGCTTGGGGTAGACTCCAATCTCCCCAGCCACACAGGTAAACAAAATGAATAAGGAAACTACAGTAGCATGCTTGTAAAGTCTATTCATATTTTATTATATCACCCTTAACTAAGTATTTATGTTTGTTTTCAAGCAACAGTGCAACTGTAATAGTGAATCTATCGGTATTCAACAGAAACCACTTCATACAAGGGAGCACATGTCCAATGATAGTGGGGAGCAGAGTACCCATTCCGATATGTATGTTTCAGAATTAGAAATATTTACTGTGATTGTAGATATTTATTTCCTGACTTATACTTATATATTATCTTATTTAAATGGAGGAGCATGTAGCTCAGGAGGGTGAACTTCTAGAGGAACCAAGTGGACAAGAAATTAACGCACCAACTATCACAACTACACAGACAGGTAAAGAGAAATATTGTAATGTTAATCAAAATAATGAAATAGTTATTTCAATTATATTTCAACATATCGATATGATCATTTTCGTTGTTGTAGTTCATGCCCCTACACAGATGCCTTGATGCCCTTCTCAATGACGTACCAAAAGTATGTTACATGAGCGCATGGAAACACAAACAATATAAGGACATGACGCAAGAAATACAGTGTCAAAGGATGATTATGATATCCCTATCGTCAATTTTTTTAATGTAATAAAACATAAATCAAAGAAAAAATAGATGTATAAATTCATGACTTGTATTTGGATTTTTATTGATGTTGCTAGTATGAAACATTGTTTATATGAATTACAACATTATGCTTCAATTTTTCTATGTTCATATGTTTTGATGACTATCCTAGTTATGCATGAATGTCTATATGTTTTCTATATAAACAAAATCATTTGTTGGGTATGGGGAATTAAGAGCGATGTGAGGGGGGGAGGGGCCATATGAGCTTCCACCTTCACATGGTTGGCCCTGTTCAGTAGAGAATAACCTATTCTCGAAACAAAGAGAAGCTCATTAAGGTATGCAACCACTTAAGTTTTTTCTAGAGTATTTTACATCACTAAATGCTTGTTTATTTGCTTATATATTATTTGCTCATATAAAGAATTTGTCTTTTATGATTCATGCAAGTCTTGGTGATGGATATGCATCTCATGGACAACTCTTATCAAGTTGTATGGGCTAATGGATCTGGTGAAAGAACAATGATAAGGTAAGGGTTTTGACATGTTTTATAAAGTATAGAGCTCAATGTAGAACTTATGGAGACATATAAATGTAAAAATACAATTTTGATTATTGTTAAGATATTCATAATTTCTAGGACATTACTAGCATCAAATTGATGTTTGAGACCCCTATGTTTGTGGGATGCATAGAGGGTCTATTCATTGTCCCACAAACAAATGGGTCTCATACATCAATTTGGTGTCTCTCTAGGTTGTGACCTATCAATATAATTTTGAGATATAAGTAATTTTATAAGTCGATGTGCAATAACATATAAACACATAAACATATTTTGATCAACCGTTGAAACATTGCACCTACAAATCTACTTTGGCATGTTTCTAGGACCATTTATCTCCCCATGCATATTGAATTTTATGAGTAATTGAGTTGATGAGATTATGTGAATAACGGTGGCTTAATTTTTATTTTATATGAATTTAAGCATGCTTGAGGTTTTGATCTAGTGATTGGTACATAGTTTGTATTTGGAATAATACTTTCATAATTATGATAGTGAATTCAAATTGTAGAGGACACACTATTGTCATGAGTTAAATTTATTAATAAGGAGACTACATTTTCGAGAACTTATGGTTTCACCAAGGGTTCTTGTAGAGAACTTGAGTAGGTCCCACTCAAGGGAATGAAAATAACCCTCTTTTCTATGATATTCTCATTTCTATAGTAGTTTACAAGTTCATGTAGTAGTTTCATACAAGTTTTTACAATAGTTTTATTTGCTTCATGTCATTTTATTTCAAGCCACTTTAATTATGCAATTTTATCCCCCCCCCCCAAACATTTTCTACGCTGAATAGTGTTTCCTTTGAAATTCCCTCAACCTACACATCCTAAGTCATATCAACCATCTGTTTCTTGGTATCCACATACAAAATAACAACCAAATCATTCTGGGAACAAGTGATCTCCCTCTAAGTACAAATGAATTTGATCCACCCTTCTAAGAATTAAATCATCCAAGCAAACATTCCCATGAGAGACCATATGGTTGTATGACCATAGGACTCCCAACTCTACCTACATTCTCTCTACTCCTTGTGCAACTCCATATGGTCGCGAAACCTTGTGCCCTAATGTGACAGTCTCCCTATGTGGATCTCTCTCCTCGTGCCCTTGAGTGGACGATCCCATTTTGGTACGTTGCTATCTTGATCTATTTTTTCTCTCATATTCACTTAATATCTTCGAACAACTAGTGAAACGAAACACATCAAGCAATAATACAATGCATAGATGGAGCTCTAACTCATCTATAACTAACATAATGATGAAATCCTTGTTAACCTAAAACCCATTGCTTACATATCGACACACATTCTTCTTATGTCTATTGGAGCATGGTAATCATAACAACCTTGCGAGCATATGCTTTTCAGTGACTTTTCATGCAAATTGAACCTTTGTCTGTAGGAATATGCACATATGCTTTACAACCAATTTTTTTTAGATGAGTGTAACATAAACCCTTATCGGTCCATACCTTTTCACAAATTCCATCATCTAATGAGGTTATGGGATTGATATTTATTAAGATTAAAGTTAAATGAACAACATGTGCCCAAAAATACTTGGGCAAATAAGGATTTGAAAGCATACTTCTCACCTTCTCCATTATTGTCCGATTCATTCTCTCAACCATTCCATTTTGTTGTGGGGTTCACAAAAATGTTTTTACATGATTTATACCATGTTTACTACAATATTCTTCGAATGATTTAGAGAAATACTCTCCACCATTATCTGTTATATTATATCTTAATAATTTGTTAGTTTCCCTTTCAACAACCATATGCAATTTCTGAAGAGTTCCTAGAACTTTACCATTTCTCTTAATAGGGAAATCCAACACCTTTTTTGATGCATCATCAATAAAAAGTAACAAAATAAGCATCCCCTCCCAGTGATTTTACATTAATTGGGCCAAAAAAATCAGAATGTACCCAGTGTATCTCTTTTAGGTCTGTCTCTTATAAATGATACCCTTTTATGTCTACCCACAATACAATGTTCTCAAAGTTTAAATTCTGCACATTTATTCCTAGGAAAAAGTTATTTTTTAGCAAGGATTTTTAGGCCTCTTTCAGTCATGTTCCCAAGTCTTTTGTGCCAAAAATTTGTTGTAGGATCCTCCTTTGTAACTGTAGCAACAACATATGATTCCTATAGTTTTGATTTTAATGTGTAGAGAGTGCCTCTTTTCTTCCCCTTTGCAACAACCAATGAACCCTTTACAATTTTCTATCTTCCCTTTCCAAACACTATATGGCAGCCTTCATCATCTAACTTCCCGACTGAAACCAAATTCATTCCACAATCTGGTACATGTCTGACATGTTTAAGAAATGTAATAAGGCCATCTTCTGTCTTTATTAGAACATCTCCCGCTACTTCAATATTACAAAGAATTGTATTACCTAAGCAAACCTTACCCATATTACCAGATTTATAAGAGATAAAATTTTATGTTCTTGGGGTAGCATGGTAGGAAGCTACATAATATAAAATCCAATCACTATCATGACTAGAAGTATAAAGACATGAATCCTACAAGAAACAATGATTAATATCTCACCATATCATGTAACAACAATAGTTTATTTGTTATTATTGTTGTTGGCTTCCTTTATCTCCCTTTTTAATATCCTGCAATATTTTATGGCATGGCCAAGTTTTCCACAATGATAGCAGGCTATTCTTCCATGCCTTGTATTTGATTTGTCTCTAGAGATGGGCCACCTTGATTTGTTTCTATTTGGTTTCCTTCTGCGGTCACCAACGGTTAATGCCTCCATATTTGACATTTCCTCTCCGATGGGTTTCTTGCACATCTCTTCATTTAATAAACTATTAGAAACATCTTAAAAACACATTTTACTTTTTGGTGTTGCATTACTTATGGTGAAAACCATGTTTTTCCAACTATCATACATTGAGCTCAAGAGTAGGAGGGCTTGTATCTCATCATAAAATGAATCTTCAACGAAGTGTTGGGTCAACACTTTGTGAAACTCATTTAAATGTTTGGGCTCCCTTCCTTCATTTTGAGGTTAAACAACCACTGCATAAAAAATAATGTGTTCATCATTGTGTCTCATTCACATAAATCATGAAGACTTTTCCATATCGACTTAGTTGTCTTTTCTTGCAAAACATGGAAGTATATCATGTTTGTCAAATACTCTCGGAGAGTGGAAATTGTCTTCAGATATAACTTCTCACAGTCTTCATAGGTCATCGATGAGGGTTTCTTTGATTTTGCCTCAATTAGCAATTGCAAATGTTTTATGGTGATTACATATTCCATTTTTTACCTCCATACGATGAAGTTTACCACGGTAATATTTTCAATGTTTAACATATACTCCATTGGAAGCACCTGTAAATGAACCCTCCACACACCTAATCTTCAATAACTACCAGTTGTTAAAAAATAAAAAACATTTGATAATAAACTTAAACAGATCTCATGATAAGACACCAAACATAATAAAAATGATGAAAATAAATGAGAACACAACACTGTTGACGATCAAAATCTCAACGATGATTTCACCCGCAAAGTATTTCTTAAGCCCATTAATTATAAGCTAATGAAATATATAATACTAGTAGGTGGGACCCCCTTGTAGATTGGGAGATCAGTTCTGGTTCTTATTTCATGTTTATGATATTTTTCGACACTGCTCACATGGTTCTACATGATTGATGAAATCTTGGTTTTATTGGCAATGGATAAGGCTTGTTATGTGTTGGTTCTAATTGTGACAAATGAATGATGGGTAAGGCATGTTATGTTTCGTTTCTGTTTCTCTAAGCTCTTATTTCATGATTACAATGACCTTCCATTGTTACCCTTGCTATGTGTTCCTGGATTCATTACTGTGACACCTGCAAAAGATACAGGTTAGTAACAATAAATAAAGAGAAATTGAAAGGAAATAAAGCAATATAAACAAAAATGCAAAAGGAAGAAACCGGACTATACTAATATACTACACTATATGCATTGGAATTAAAAGGATGGTTGTTAGTCCTACCTAACGGGGTTAGTGGCTATACAATTTATTGAGTTGTATGGAAATACATGTCATATGCGTTATAGTATGGTTGGCAGTGGTTAATGTGACATAGGGTGGTGATCTTGGCAATTAGTGGATGTTGGTTTCGATGCATGGTTTAATTGAATGAATTAATGGATTAGTGGGTTGCCTTGTACTAAGGAATTGAATGATTGGAGGATGGAGGCGACATGCATTTACTGCACGTCCCTCCATACCCCTCCCACTAGCTGTCACCTTGGATATTGTTCAATTGTGTTTGATGTGGTTAAGATCCGATTTTCAAGCAGAGGAAGAACTGCTTGGCCAAGCTCACATTTTTAAGGTTTTTGTGGTTATAGGTATGGATTTTTTCCATCCATGAACCTGCTCTGGTTATGAAATAGATATTGGCTTGGTGATGTATGGGTCTGTTCTTTCCTTAAGTCTGGAAACTATGTAAATTTGTGATATTTTTCTGAAATGAATGGTTGGTGATTTTCATTGCAATAATGTTTGAAGTCACAGTTTTTATTGATTATTCTGAGCATTAGGAGACATGAAGGCTCTCTGTCATCCTTACTGGTTTTAATTGGAGGGTTTCATTTGGTCCAAATTGGTTGGTTGTCTCCACACATTTCTTGTCACCATACACAGTCATTTTGTTGTTTATGGGGTTGTTGGGTTTGAACCACCTTGTGTCACTGCGTATCGCTTCACCTGGGTATGATTTTGTTCATGCTATTGATTATTACACAGTGGGTTATGATGGCTATTAAGCCTAGGGTATTTATTAAGGTTGATTGTTATTTCTCAGCTCTGTTAATTGGTTGATTGGGGAAAACCACAAGGGTTATACACTGCGTGTTCTCGATGTTATTACAAGACCAAAATGAATCCTTGCTCCTCTGTTCACAATCTCTCCTCTCTCACCCTGTTTGTGAAGTTTGGTGGTATACCCTATGTTTCCACCATATGATCTCGGGGGTTCTCACCTGTTGTTGGGGGTCGACTCCAGTCTCCCTATATTGGTCCATAGAGCGAACCTTGATTTCGCAAAGCCCGGTTTTTAATAAAGGAGACTGTTATGTCCTTTCGGGAATACCATTGGTTGTTATGAGTGGTGGTGTATCATTGACAGTGTCTGATTGTTGGCTCATCTCTATTTATTATGTCAACAATGGTGTTGGTTATTGATATTTGGTCACTGCATTGGTTATTATAATGATCGAATTGATAAGCTCGGCATGTTAGGTTGAGTTGATGGTTGTTGTAACTGTGTGTTTTAAATTTCCAAATGGGAGTATTACAATCATTATGGTTGTGGCGTGGCTATCCATTGTACATGCTTTGGATATTATTTGATTGCACCATCATAGATGGTCACGGGTTTTTTTTAAACAACATGGTTTTTTGTATTGTGGTCGATTTGAGAAATGGGATTGGGCATACTGTTGTTGACTCCTTGTATTTGATTGATAACTCATCATCGTATGAGTTGAAATGGTGATTGTTGCTACTATGTGTTTATATGGCAAGGCAATATTTTTGCAAATTAAAATATTGATGATTGTGTTTGACTTTCCACTAAGTATGTTGATGAATATCATGCATCGTAGCAGAGATAGGCACAGGTTCTGTAACAATATGATCTCATTACAATTTAATTATTAAATGAAATTGAGGGATGAAATCAGGCATGCTTTTGTATCTATGTTTGATTAAGGAAATAATTCATGGACAATGGTTGATGTTTTGATGTTGAACTGAGTGGAAATAAGTGACTATGTGTTCATTTGGGAATTATTTTAAAACATTAGGTGGACAAATGAGAAGAAACAAAACTCTTCTACAGGTTGTTTTGGAAGGCATTTTATCTTGTTTTGACGACACTGTGTTAATGATTTAATTGCGAACAGTGGGCAAGTTAATACATAGTAGTGTTTAATTGATCACAGTGACTATTTGGTTGATGTTGGATATTTTACGTTTGATATAGAATGTTTTATGGATTACTTAATTAATCCTATGAAGAGTATTTGTTCTCTTTCCCTACCATTATTTCACTTTTTGCTAATTACAATCCCCTCACCTTCCCACATTCATTTTTCAATCCATGTTCTTAAAATTTAATTACAGTTAAAAGAATTATGTATTGAAACAGTTTGAAATCACAGTTTCTAGGTTGGATCACAATGATATGTCCCTTGGTTTACATTACAATTGATTATGTGTTGTTTGTGAGCAGTAACCATGATTCTTTTCCCCCTGATTTCAACATTTTTCTCTCAATACAAGCCCCTCACATATCCCAAAACCTTTGTTCACCCCCTACTCATTGACAACGGTTAAGATATTTGTATGGATTGGATTTCATGTGTCTGATATGTTGTTGAGCCAAAATTTATTTCATATTTTAAAAGAGTTGTCATGTATGGTTGTTAAAGGGACTATTTGATAATCAATTATGCATACAAGAATGATCTCTTCAAGCAAAAGGCTGAAAACTGAGGCCCATCATGCCCCTGACAAAGGGAAAGCCACTACTACCCCTTCCTCACCTTCAAATGATTCTGATAAATCTGTGTCCTCCCGCATGCAATTGAGGGATGATTTCTCTCCTATGATCAACGAGATTAAGCCTAAAGGCTCCACCCAGCCTAAGTAAAATTTAGAAAGATTAAAAGGTGAGAGAAACAACAAGGGAAAGATTGCCTCCCAGACTGTAAAATATGGATTTTAAGTTTTATTTTATTTATTGTTGATGAGAGTTAACTTAAAAAAAATTGGACAACATGATTATTTTGGATATATGAGTGATATATTTTGGAAATAATTTCAAAAAATTCATTGGATAAGTTGTCAAATATCAATATAATGATGGGAGTCACAAGGAGGAATATTTTGTTTGATTGACTAGTTATGTTATGATTATTATGAGCTAAATGGGAGTCACAAGGGGTTCCACCTACTAGTTATATTTATTTATAACCATTATTATGATTTATTAATTTTCCCCCTAACTAAACGTTGGTTGGGTTTTTAGTTAACTTAACTAATGACGTAGTTCATCTACTTCAACCAATTCTAATTGCTTAAAGGAAAGGAAAAGAGAGGAACAGGAGGAGATAGAAGGAGAAGCATACTAAGGTTTGATCTTTGAGTTTATGTTGAGATAGTTTAGTTTTCATTCATTCCTTAATTTATCACAAGCCTAATTCTTTTTTATGATAACAAGGTATTATTGTAGACAACAAGATTCAGGGTTGAGTTCCATCATTTAGACACTTTTTTTTCATAGGTGTTGATTCGTCTTTCATGACTGACAAAGGCTATTGTGTAGAGTCGAGTGGGAAGCAATCTGTGGCAAGTTGATCCAACTTTTAGAGTTCAGTTTTTTAATTTTCTGTCAAAGGTCCTTTTGTATGTTCCATTGGGGATGTCTAAGTTTGACTTTGGTCCAAAAGTTCTTCACGAAATTTTGTAAAAAGGATGACTCTTTGGCGAATTGGAATGAAATAAAGGATTGTTTTATGTCTCATCTGTCTTGATTATTATCTTGGTGTATTTGCTTCTGTCTCTACATTTATTTCAGCAACTGTTATATTCAGAAAATCATACAAATAATGAATTTTCCAGCAAGCTTTTATTTATAAAATACTATCCTAAGCACTTGTAATCATACTTGTGAGTTAAGATATTAATTTTGGTGGCTATAAACATAGGGTGACATTCCCATATATTTTTCTTTAGCCAAGAAGAATCTGAAAATGCTTGAGTAAGATCATTTCATATATTTTCCTCAACATTTATTTGGCGACCATATTGGGGAGATCTTCAATATCTCTTTGGTTAATTTTTATACTCGATTATAATCGAATACATTTATTCTTCTGATATTAATTCTTTGACTATTTTTTTCTCTTAATGATTGTGCCTGTTGCAAGGCAGCCCAATATTGAGCGAGATATTAGTGCCCAAGAATGTTGGGAAGATAGATGTAGACAACCTAGAAATCAGCAGTAACCTTCTTGTTCCTTCAATTTTGGCCTTTCTTTCATGTCCTTAGACTCTCGTGTCTCTAGAATAAGAAGAGGCATATCACCCGAAATTAATCCTATTGCCAAAATAGGAACAAGAAATGTTGTGTTATCTACCCAACAAAGTGATCTAAGGAGAACCTTGTCTGATTCTTCGATTTCATCTTTTTATCCTTCACCTATCACCCACAAGATGGCATCTAGTGGTGGCTCTGGTGGCACTGGAAGTGCTTCCTCTTCTCAGTCTTCATCTTCGTCAATGATTGGTAGCTTATATAGCCACCATATCCTTGTCCAATCTACCACAAATACCACCAAAGTCATTAAAAAGCATGGTCCTTTTCAGTTTGAAGAAGACGCCACAACCACACCTTGGAATGTGTCCTCTCCTCTTAACCTAGCACCTGCTACTCATCCATTTCCTAAATTCAAAGAACATCTTCCTAGGTTTTTAGGAAATAACACTGTCACTACAAACGAACACATGGTGACATTTTCTAATGCTTGTCACAACATAGGAGCCAATGAAAATGATACTTGCATGCGATTATTCGTCAATTCCTTGGAAGGAAAGGTTGCGGCTGATTTCTTTGACCTTCCTCCTAAGATTATATCTACTTGGGAGGAGTTAATTTACTGGTTCAGATCCACTTATGGACAATCTAAAATCCCAGCCGAGAAGTTACAGGAATACAATAACATCGCCTATAACGATGGTGAGACCATCAAGTCCTTCAACTTGTGTTTCACTAAGTTATACAATCATATCCTTGAACTCATTCAAACTCAGAACCAAGCCACTTTCATGCATTACTACAACGCATTACCTTCCCCCTACCATCATAGGCTTGAGGAAAAATCCATTGATAATCTCGTTTCTTCTCTGCATACTTGTTTAGAGTATGAATAATAGCTTGAAAGAATAGGTCTTCCTCAGGAAGAATCGGTTAACAGATAGACATGTCTACCCTCTTACAACTAGTAAAAGATATGAACAATCATATGATAGCATATGAGCGAAAGGGGACTGTCTCACTTCTCACCCCTAAGGCTTCATCCTCTTCTGCACCCGCCTTTAGAAACCCAATTGAAAATAATTTTCAGCCTAAAGTTATCTTGCCTCGAAGTTGGTGTAAATTTTGGGAGGAATACCATGAGGAAACCACATGTGAAGTAAGAAAGAGTGTCAGAGATAAGATATTTGGTAAAATACCAGAAACTACTATCATTGTCCTAGATTTAGCCAAAAGATGTCATGATCATCAATACTAGGAAAAACTCCTATGCTCCTAAGGGAAAATTTTATCCTCCCCGCAACTCTTCTATCCCGATCTCACCCTCACTCACTGCTACTATCCAGGATCCTAAGGTTCTTGACAGTCAAGGAACAACTTCCCTCCTCCCCTCTTCTAAGTATAATATCTTGAATCAGTTGGCCAACATCAAATCAAATGCAACCCTTCTGGACATGGTTGTCGTCCCTGAGCAACATAGGCATCTGAAACAATTCATGGAAGGAAAATCTTTTGTTGTAGACAAACTCTCTAAAGAGGTGAACGAAGAGGATTCGTCTGTAAATAAAGTAGGTGTAAATAAATTTAGATACCCTGTAAAAAATCCCCCTTTTTATATTTTTGTAAATATTATGGATAAGATTTCCCAATCTTACCTCATTGATGGAGGTTCGGGCCCAAGTTTGATGTCAAAGATTATTATGGAAGATCTAGGCTTGTCCTATACAAATGAAGATGCTAGAAGCATGCTCTCCTATAATAGTCTACAACAAATGACCATAGGTGAGATTAAATATGTGACCTTAGTTTTGTGCGCACGCCCTGAAATAAGGGCAACCCTTAGTATTCAGGTAATTGATATGCCAGTAAGCAATTACTCAATCATCTTGGGAAGATATTGGCAAGCCTTAACGGGTGGATACCTCTCACTCGACGGAACACATTTATCCATTCCTTGGAATGGTAAAAACATTATAGTCCTTAGAGAGGGAAGGATTTCACCTTACATAGAGAGTGTCCCACAACCTAATGTAAACTATATCGAAGAGGAACTAGGAGTGTATTCCATATTTGTTGAGGAGGATAACATTCCCTTAGAACAAATTGATTTAGATGATGGTATGTGGCACATGCACTTTGATGGTTCATGATCCAATGAAGGTAACAGAGCTGACATTATCTTGATTTATCCTGTAGGAAAAATCCATAACTTTTCTTATAGGTTGGAGTTTTCTCGCACGAACAATGTCACTGAATTCGAAGCTTTATTATTAGGAATTGAAAATGCCTATAATATTGGTTGTGGTCACCTTTCATCTTTTGGAGATTATGATCTTGTTGTGAACCTTGTACGTAAGATTTACTCCCCTAGAAACAAGTTGATGAAACAATACACCCAAACTATTTGGGTGCTTATCTCGAACCTTTTATCTTTCAACATTACTCATGTTATGATGGAATTGAACGCAATAGTTGATCGGTTAGCTGTTTTTGCAACCTCTCCTAATCAACAACTTTTGCCTCACAGACTTGATTTTACTTTCCAATCTCTATATCGCCCACATATCCCCGACAATATAGAATCTTGGTAGGTCTTCCCTAACGATGAGAGAATTTGTGCTTTCATTAAAAATGAACCTTTTAAGCCCAAGGAAATTATATTCATAGAAGATAACAAGATTCCTACGGGCTTGACTCCTCTAGAGAGTTCATTGTCATCAAGTGATGTAGGCAATAAAGAGAAACATAAAGAAGAGGAGTCGAAAAGGAAGGTGGGTGAAACCATATCCTTGAACATTAGGACACCTGAATCTCCAAAGAATGTTAAAATAGGTGCCAAATGTTCTGATGAACAGAAAATGAAGTTTGCCAAACTACTTGGTGAATTTCAAGATGTT
Source organism: Picea engelmannii (assembly GCA_009831015.1). Taxonomy (NCBI): domain Eukaryota; kingdom Viridiplantae; phylum Streptophyta; class Pinopsida; order Pinales; family Pinaceae; genus Picea; species Picea engelmannii. Next base: position 793,787 of record ML781811.1, read on the forward strand.
TTTTCTTTGTCTTATGAGGATATTCGTGGTTTTGATCTTGGTCTCATACAACATGTCGTCCCCATCAAAGAAGGCATCAAACCAGTTAGGAAGAAACAAAGGCCCATCAACCCTGCACTGGAAGCAACTATTCAAAAGGAGTTGGAAAAAATCTTGAAGGTTGGGATCATCTTTCCACTCAAATATTCTGAGTGAGTTTCAAATTTGGTACCTGTTCGAAAATCAACTGGTCAGATCAGATTATGCGTCGATTTTCGTGCATTAAATCGAGCTAGTATAAAACAACACTTTCCTCTCCCTAATATGGAAATGATTTTGCAGTAAGTTGCAGGGTCACAAATGATGTCCTTACTTGAAGGTTTTTCCGGTTACAATCAAATCAAGGTAAAAAGGGAAGATAAATATAAAGCCACCTTTATTACTCGTTGGGGTACCTTCACTTATGAGAATATGCCTTTTGGTTTATCTAATGCAGGTGCCACTTTTCAAAGAGATATGAAAATATATTTTGACAATTTGATCGACAAGATTATTTAGATCTACTTGGATGAATTAACTATTTATTCTAAAACCCGATTAGATCATTTTGGTCATCTGAGAAAATTTCTCATGTGATGTAGGAAATTTGGCATTTCTCTAAATCCTTCTAAGTCTATTTTCAACGTTACCGAGAGAAAAATCATTGGACACATTGTCTCTAATTCATGAATAAGAATTGATGCTAATAGGATTGCTGCTATCCTTAATCTGCCTGCTCCTACTTCCAAGAAGGAGGTTCAACCTTTTATGGGGGTTATTAACTTTGTCTGTAGGTTTGTTCTAGATTTTTCTATGATGGTCAAACCAATTCATAATCTACTTAAGCAAGATCGTTCTTTTTCTTGGACAGATGATGTTGAAAATGATTTTGAATGGATTAACAAAGCAATCAGTTCCGCACCGGTTTTGGCAAAGGCAGATTTTGAGAAGGAATTCACGATATATACTAATGCCACCGAGGAAGCAGTTTATGTTGTCCTCCTGCAAAATGATGACCAAGGTAATGAAAAATAGGTGTCTTACATGAGTCAAAGTTTGTCTCATGATGAGTTTAAATATTCTTTTATTGAGAAACATTCTTTTTCTCTTGTTAAAGATGTTGAAAAGTTTCACCACTTCATCTTAGGTAAGAATACATTGGTAAAAGTCCCTTTACCTACTATCAGGTTTTTTCTCTCACAGACTTATCTTTAAGGAAAGATTGCACATTGGATTGCCAAGATCAAGGAGCATGATTTGAATATCGTGACTTCTACCATTATTAAGGGATGTGACCTAGCCCTTCACTTAGCTCAGCATGTTGAGAATAGTGAAAAAATTGATGAAGAAGATAGTTCCCTTTCATCTCTCTTTTACATTGATGACCAGATCCTCCCTGTGTTTGAATATCCATGGTACAAGAATTTAGTTACAAAACTGAAGATGTCCATACAACTTAGACACTCATCAAAGGAGAAGGCTCTGTCTTGAATCTGCAAGATACGTCATTATAGGAGACTTCTTATTTCGAAGATATGTTGATGGTGTGCTACTTCATTGTGTAAACAATGAAGACGCACAGAAACTATTGCAAGAAGCTCATGGTTCTTCAAGTTCTGTCATTCATGTAGGAGGTCATTTTTCTGCTAAAACCATTGCTTTCAAGATTATTAGAAAAGGATACTATTTCCCTTCAATATTTCGCGACTCTTATGTTTTTTTGAGATCTTGTGACAAGTGCCAAAAAATTTTTGGGAAGGAACACCTTTCATCCATGCCATTACAACCTGTCCTACCAAACTTTCCCTTTTCAAAGTGGGGATTGGATTTTATTGGTCCTATTAATCCTCCATCTTTAGCTGGACATGTTTTTATTTTGACAGCCACATACTATTTTAAAAAATGGGCTAAAGCTGTGCCACTTAAGCATTCCACAAATGATTAGGTAATTTCTTTCCTTGAAAATAACATTTTTTCTAGATTTGTTCTTCCATTGTAAATTATTACAGACAATGGTCCCGCTTTCATTTCTGCTAAGCTGACCCAATTTTTAGCTAAGTTGGGGGTTAAACATTTCACCTCATTATCTTATTATCCCCAAGGGAATGGGCAGGTTGAGTCTACCAACAAAAATATGGAAAGAATAGTCAAAAGTCTCATCGAAGACAAGCCTCGTCAGTGGCACACTCTCCTCACTTACGCCCTCTGGGAAGATCGAACTACCACCAAGGTAAGCACTGGTTTCACTCCTTTCCAACTTGTTTATGGTCAAGAATCCCTCCTGCCAACCGAGCTGGAATTTTCTTCCTTAAGGTTGATGCTATAGATTGAAGAATTAAATCCTTTTGATGTTTCACAAAGGATAAACTCACTTCTATCTTTGGAAGAGCAAAGGATGTTTGTTTTATATAATATAAAAAGAGACAACAAACTGTTAAGAAGTATTTCAACAAGAGTGTCAAGACTGTCAAATTTAAGGTCAATGAAAAAGTATTGTTGTGGGATTCAACTCACGTTGATAGGGGAAGACATTCAAAATTTCAAAAATTATGGTTGGGTCCTTTCAAGATAGCTTTTGTCTTAGGTACTAAGTCTTACATTCTAAAATATTTACAGGAGCAATTGTTTTCCTACAACACTAATGGTTCTCACTTGAAGCATTATGTGGAACCAACTTGAAAATATCTAATGTTGTTTGGATTTTTTGTATACTAGTAGTCTAGATATGCTTTAAGTTTTTCACTATTTCCTTTTCTGCTTTACAGTAGTTTGACTTCAACTTCCTGTTTTTAAACATTTTCTATTGCTTTTACATTTCTGTCATTTTATTTTTGTTTTTTTATTTTTTGCAATTTTACTTTTGTCATGATTTTATTGCTTACTATATTTTAGTTGATTTCGTTCAAGAATAAGATGTTGGATCAATTCTGCCACAATGTCACTCCTGCAATAAATTTTTGGTCAACAACAATCAAGCTTACACAACTGTTGCGATGTTTCCCTTGAAAACACACTTGAATTTGTTATTAGCTTTCGTTGTTGTCTTATAAATAGATTGGTTATCTCCCGCTTTTGCTTTCCATTTCTTCATACATTTGAGAAATAAAGAGAAATTCCATTAATTTCTCTCCTTGAAGTAAAGAGTAAAATCTGGTTGAATGATCATGCATATAAGGATAAAACCCCTCATACTTAACATTTTTCATGAGTTATTCCCGAATTCCCGGTCATTTTTCCATTAAATACGCTCACTTCCCCTTGTTGCATGATCATTCTGGTTATATCTTCTTGATCTACTGATCTTGGCCTGCGAAACCATGAGTTTTGAGTTCTAAATCTGTTGAAAACAAATTTCTCTGTGGAGTCGCCAGTTTGTTGACGATCAAAATCGCAATGAGGATTTCGCCCACAAAGTATTGCTTAAGACTATTAATTATAAGCTAATGACATATATAATACTAGTAGGTGGGAGCACCTTGTATATTGGGAGATCAGACCTAGTTCTTATTTCATGTTTATGTTGTTGTTTGACACTGCTCACATGGTTCTACATGATTGACAAAATCTTGGTTTTATTAGCAATGGATAAGGCTTGTTATGTGTTGGTTCTAATTGAGACAAATGAATGATGGGTAAGGCATGTTATGTTTCATTTTTGTTGCTCTAAGATCTAATTTCATGATTACAATGACCTTCCATTGTTACCCTTGCTATCTATTCCTGGATTCATTACTATGATACCTGCAAAAGATACATGTTAGTAACAATAAATAAAGAGAAATTGAAAGGAAATAAAGCAATATAAACAAAAATGCAAAAGGAAGAAACTAGACTATACTAATATACTACACTATATGCATTGGAATTAAAAGGATGGTTGTTAGTCCTACCTAACGAGGTTAGTGGCTATACGATTTATTGAGTTGTATGGAAATACATGTGATATGCACTATAGTATGGTTGGCAGTGGTTATTGTGACAGAGGGTGGCTCTCTTATGGCGCAAACCCCTCTTCTCTCCAAAGGGTTTCCCGACCTCCCAATCTTGTATTGTTGAAATACTAAGTCAGAGCGACTCCTTGGGTCCCTACGGGTACCCAAAACGTTTCTACCCTCACACACAGGTCTCTTCCGCAAGTGACCATGGATATGACCGTGGGTCTATTTCCTTCATGGTTCGAAATTCGGGGATATCCCTAATACTTTACTCAACGATTCCCAAAGTACTATTCTCCGAGGTTCCGAACTCCTGCCACACGTCTCTTCATATTCGTCGACCCCACTACGGTTTGAACTTCGTGACCTCGCGATCTATAGGTCTTTCACTCACAAACTCCGACCTTTTGATTCCCAAACTCCTCAATCTGTTGCCACGTTCCCTTCTACAATCAACGATCAATATTGAATCACGACTTTAGACTTCGCGACTCGGCCTTCGTCAAGTTTTCAACTTGTTGAACCTCTGAAGTATCAAAATACTTCATGGTTTCCCTCCTTGCAACTTCACTAGATCTAACGGTCTGGAATTGTTCGTCTCCCTCTGAGAATGAATCTCCTTCACTAGCCTTTAGTGAAGACTCCAGGGACTTCTTCCCTTGAATATTTATGTCGCTCTTCATCCTGATCTTTCCTTCTTTGATTTGTTCCTCTGAAAAATCTCTTCAACACTTAATTGAGAACTCGATCTATGCAAACCTTGCAACATATTTCTATCCACACTTCAACTTTTGTGGATGACTTCACACTCCTTGTGACTTTTATCCAACCACTTATATCTCTCATGACTGAATCATGCTATCCCTCCTGAGATTTTGAGTCTGAAAATTCTGTCACATGCTCCTTGCGGACGTCGATGCACTCCTTGCATACGTATAATTTTCACAATTTCTTCTGAGCTTTTGAGTCTAAACAGACTCAATGATGCACTCCTTGCAGACACTATGCACACCTTGCACTCGCTCACTGAAGATAAATGGTGGAAACTTATCTACTCCTCGTAATGACTCATACATTCAACAAAGAAAATGCAGTCATGGATTCAAGAACATAAATAACAGAGAATTGAAAATAACAGAAACTCTACCATTCATTCAGATAGACACATATCCAACACGTATTTGGGATGATGTATCTATTTTATATTCATCAAACTGAACTTTCATACATTCATACAACTTTTCTCTGCATCTCCCTGCTCTTAGCTTACAATGGAAATCTACACACACTAGATTCAGTCGTAAACAACAAACTCTACTAGACAATATTACAAAGATTTATACAAAGGGACTCTCTTGAGTTCTTCCCTCCAACTACTCTATGCTATATTAATGAAATTGAATAATATCAACTACTTGGCACTTATTATAATAAATATCGGGTCAGACAAATAAGAGCACAAGCTCCAAATCTGTATTGTGATTCGATTCATTAAATAAAAATACACTCCCCCATCAACCTTACGTGATGGCTCAGCCTCTGATCATTTAAGACATTCATGGTTTAAAAGGTTTGTCAGATATCACATTAATACATTGATCGTTTGATATTCAAAATATTTCAAAATGTGCACTAGTGTGACCAACTGTCTTCCACGTTTGTGCTTTGTTGGCAATGCTCCTCCATCATACTTCCTTGGTTGAAAAATTCATGGACTCCTATCCATGAGCTCCTACACCGATCTTCCATGCTTATGAATCTCTGTGTCATTTCCCCAGTTGGCATCTTTTGTTGGTCATCCTTTCCATTTCACCAAGTATTCAAAATACGTCTTCCTTTTGGTATTCTTACCAACTCGTCGATCTATCATGCTTTCCATCTGCAGCTTCTCTGCTACAGGCATCTATTTCTCCCAATGGATATTTCTTTGATCTTTTGACCTTCATCTTTTCCCTCTCTATAAGGATAAAAATCTGCAATGTTAAATATGGGTGATATTCCCACGTCTTTCGACAGCTCTAATTCATAAGCATTGTCACCAAATATCCTCAAGATTTTACATGGCCCTATATTTTTCAATTTTAGATTGTTGTATGTTCCTCTCAGGAACCTTTCTTTCCTCCGATGTGCTATAACTTGATATCCAACTTCAAATTCAAGTTGTCTCATGTGTTGATTAGCTCTATGCTTGTACTCACTTCAACTCTTCTTCAACTTCTCCTTGATCTGATTGTGAAATTCTTGCATCTCTACAGTGAAATATTCATCTCCCGCACACCTATACTTTGTTTTAGATCCCTTAATTCTGAAACTCCTCTCGGATTCATTCCATACATTATTTGAAATGGTATTTTCCCAGTGCTCCTATTCACTGAGTCATCATATGCAAACTCGGCTTGTGCTAGAATCTGATCCCACTAACTACGGTGTTTAGTGACCAAACTTCTCAGCAAATCTCTTAGGATTCTATTCACCACTTTGGTTTGTCCATCTGTTTGTGGATGATATGCAGAACTAAAAGATAGCTTTGTCCCCAAATTTTTCCACAATGTTCTCCATAAATGACCAACAAATTTGGTATCCCTGTCTGAAACTGTACTCCTTGGAAATCCATGGAGTCTTACAACCTCCCTGGAAAAAAAATTCGCAACATGCATTGCATCACTGGTCTTCTGGCATGGGATAAAGTGTGCCATCTTTGAAAATCTATCCACCACCACAAATATGGAATCATATCCTCTCTATGTCCTTGGCAATCCCAACACAAAATCCATGCTTATTGCATCAAAAATCCTCTCTGGAATAGGAAATGTCTGATACAACCCAGTGTTATGTTTCTTTCCTTTAGCATACTGAAAAATCTTACAATTGTTCACAAATCTCTTTACCTCTTCTCTCATACCTGGCTAATAATATGAACTGGCTAATTGGGAAAATGTTTTTTCATGGCCGAAGTTTCTCGCTAGACCTCCGCTATGCTTTTCCTTCAACAAATTCTCCCTAATCGAGCATCTTGGTATGCACAACTAGCATCCTTTGAACAAAAACCCATCATGAATCAGATATTCATCCCACTGTCTTTTGTCTCTAAGCACAGGATTCACACATGATTCATATGCTTCTCCAAGATCCAGATCACTATGTTACATTTCCTTAAGGTGATCAAACCCCAAGGTCTTGATATGAAATTCCTACAAAATCAAAATCCTCCTGTTCAATGCATCAGCAACCTTGTTAGTATTTCCAAAAATATTATTAATCACAAAGGTGAAATTTTTCATAAACTCTATCCCCTTAGCATGTTTCTGGTTTAACTTCTCATGTCTGGTTATGTATTGCAAAGTGTGATTGTCGCTATACAAAACAAATTCCTTTGGTACGAGATAATGTGTCCATTTCTTCAATGCTTGGATTATGGCATAGAACTCTTTGTCATATGTGGATTACTTCGTTTTGGCTTCGTTCAGCTTCTCCCTGAGTTATGCAACAAGTTTTTTGTCTTGGCTTAAGACCGCTCCAATTGCAACTCCACTTGCATCACATCTTACTTGAAACGTCTTTCTGAAATCTGGTAGAACCAAAATCGGTTGCTCAGTTATCTTCTCCTTCAATATGTTGAAGCTCCTCTCAGCCTCTTCTGTCCATTTGAAAGACTTGTGTCTTTTCTTCACTATATCCATCATTTGGGCGCTAATCCCACTAAAATTTCTGATGAACTTCTGATAAAAACTTGCTAACCCATGGAATCTTCTTACCTCAAAGATATTTTTTGGTGACGACCATTCTTTGATCACTCTCACCTTTTCAGGATCCATATTCAACTCATTTGAAGAAATGACAAAACCCAAGTAATATTTTTGTCTTCATGAAAGAGGACTTTTTCATATTAATTAACAACTTCTCTTCCTGCAACCTCCTCATCACCAATGCCAAATGTCTCAAGTGCTCCTCCTTACTCTTTCTAAACACTAGTATATCATCTAGATACACAATCATGAACTTACCAATTAAATCCTTTAACACTTCATTCATCGGTCTCATAAAATCACTTGGGGCATTTGTTAAGCCAAACGACATAACAAGACATTCATACAACCCCTCATTTGTCTTGAATGTTGTTTTCCACTCATCACCTTCTCTCATACGTATCTGGTGATATCCACTTTTAAAATCTATTTTTGAAAAATAGTTGGCTCCACTTAGGCAATCCATCAAGTCATCCATCCTTGGCAATGAAAATATGTATCTGATGGTGATCTTGTTTATGGCTCTTGAGTCCGTACACATTCTCCACCCTCCATCCTTGTTTGGACTTAATACAGTTGGCATTGCACATGGACTCAAACTTTCTCTGACCAATCCTTTGTCTAACATATCTTGAACCTGTATTTTCACCTCCTCATTCTCTTGAGGCATCAACCTGTATGTTTCTTTATTCGATAGGATTTCTCCTGGTATCAAGTTAATGTGATGACTAATGCTTCTGATAGGTGGCAATGAGTTTGGCAACTCATCCACTACAATATCAAAAAAAAATTCTAGTAGCTCCTGAACTTCCTTAGGAAAATATTACAGTGAAGTATTGGTAAGGATAACTCTTGGTTTCTTAAATACAACAAACTGCATCTCTTGTTCCTTCTTTACTTCATTCAGTAGTTCCTTCCCACTCATGAGAAGTATGCTCATGCTGGCTTCATATTTCACCTTCTTTTATTCAATTGGCAGTAACATGTGCATCCTACCATTCTTCTCTAAGGTGTATGTATTCCTCCTCCCGTCATGAATAACATTTATTTCATACTGCCAGGGTCTTTCCAACAAAACATGAAATACATCCATAGGAATCACATCACATAGAATATCATCCCTATATCCTCCTATTTTGAAATTAACCACGCATTGTTGACTAACTCTTACCTGATGACCCTTCTACAACCATGAGACTTTGTACGGTGTTGGATATGTAGTCGTCTCTAGCTCTAGCTTATCCACCATCTTCGTGGATACTAGGTTGTCAGTGCTCCCACTATCAATTATTACCTTGCAAACCATGTCTTTCATTTTGCAAGCTATTCTGAACAAATTGTTCCTTTGCATTGGTTTTTCAATTTCTGGTTCTTGATTCAAAAGAACCTTATTCATCATCAAGGACCTTCCATCCTCTACACCTTATGTCTCAGCATCCTGCTTTTGTGCTTCTGAGATGTGAGATTCCCCTCCTTTCTTTCTCTCGGGACAATCCCAAGACATATGTCATGTCTTTCCACATGTGTAACACCTTACTTCGCATCCTCTACCTCTTCCTCTTCCTCTGGGAAAAGAAATTCTTCCACCATTCTATCTTCCACGGGAACTTCCTCCTCTCTTAGAGTGACTATGTGGTTTCCCCGCCTCATCCTTGGGCTTCTATGCTTTATCTTGGGCAACTCCCTTGCCTCTGTTCAAGCTTCGACCTCTGTTTTGTTGACTCTGCCTCCTATCCAACTTATCTTATGCCTTCAATGCCACTTGATATGCATCCTCTACTGTCCTAACTGTTGCCATACTGATTTCATCTTGGATATCGTACCTCAAGCCATTAATGTATCTAGAAAATTTCTCTTCGTCTCTCTCTCTCTGTGTCCAACTCTAATGTTTAATTTATAAAATTCTTTTGTGTACTCCTTCACAGTCAATCCTCTCTGTCTCAGGTTCTGCATCCTCCTAAACAAATTTATCTGGTAATCCTTGGGCATGAATTTTGCCTTAAGCTTGGCTACCATTCGATCCCAACTCTTGTTCTTTTGCTTTCCTTTGCTCCTCTTATCGGCCCGCAGTTCATCCCACCACAGTGTTGCATGTCCCTTCAGCCTATTGACAGCATGTCTTACCTTTTTCTCCTCTTTGACATCCTCATAGTTGAAATACTTGTCCATTTCTCGTATCCAGTCAAGCAATTCCTCTGTGTCTAAATTTCCTTCATACATAGGGATGTCAATCTTTTCTCTGGCACCCAATTCGACAACCGCTCTAAAAAAGTGTTCTTCTGCGGAATCCTCAGCCACAGCTTCTTCTTTGAATTCTACATTTTTTATTTTTTCCTCACTGACGTCTCCAGCATCAGGCACTCTCCTTTGTTTTGTTTCCATGGCATCCAGCCTCGCACACAATTCTCTCATTTCTCTTTCCATAGCTCTATTGGCTACAAGCAGATCAACACATCTTCCAGGAAGCATTGTGTTGATGCTTCTGATACCTCTCCTTACAGAAGTCAATTCTATATCTGCTCTGATACCACTCTTGGCGAAAACCCCCCTTCTATCCAAAGGGTTGCTCGACCTCCCAGTCTTGGATCGTTGAAATACTGAGTTGGAGCGACTCCTTGGGTCCCTACGGGTACCCAAAATTTTTCAACCCACACACACAGGTCTCTTCCGCAAGTGACCACGAATATGATCATGGGTCTATATCCTTCGTGGTTTGGACTTCGGGGATATCCCTAATCCTTTCCTCAAATTTTCCTGAAGTACTCTTCTTCGAGGTTTCGAACTCCTGCCACGTGTCTCCTCAGATTCGTCAGCCCCACTATGGTTCGGACTTCATGACCTTGCAAACTCTAGGTCTTCCACTCACAACCTCTGACCTTCTAATTCCCAAACTCCTCAATCTATTTCCACATACCCTCCTACGATCAATGGTCGAGATTGAATCGTGACTTTGAACTTCGCGACTCGGCCTTCGTCAAGTTTTCAAATTTTCGAACCTCCGAAGTACCGAAATACTTCACGGTTTCCCTCCTTGCAACTTCACCATATCTAAC
>ML781811.1:811650-842601 GCA_009831015.1 Picea engelmannii
TGCATCTCTACAGTGAAATATTCATCTCCCGCACACCTATACTTTGTTTTAGATCCCTTAATTCTGAAACTCCTCTCGGATTCATTCCATACATTATTTGAAATGGTATTTTCCCAGTGCTCCTATTCACTGAGTCATCATATGCAAACTCGGCTTGTGCTAGAATCTGATCCCACTAACTACGGTGTTTAGTGACCAAACTTCTCAGCAAATCTCTTAGGATTCTATTCACCACTTTGGTTTGTCCATCTGTTTGTGGATGATATGCAGAACTAAAAGATAGCTTTGTCCCCAAATTTTTCCACAATGTTCTCCATAAATGACCAACAAATTTGGTATCCCTGTCTGAAACTGTACTCCTTGGAAATCCATGGAGTCTTACAACCTCCCTGGAAAAAAAATTCGCAACATGCATTGCATCACTGGTCTTCTGGCATGGGATAAAGTGTGCCATCTTTGAAAATCTATCCACCACCACAAATATGGAATCATATCCTCTCTATGTCCTTGGCAATCCCAACACAAAATCCATGCTTATTGCATCAAAAATCCTCTCTGGAATAGGAAATGTCTGATACAACCCAGTGTTATGTTTCTTTCCTTTAGCATACTGAAAAATCTTACAATTGTTCACAAATCTCTTTACCTCTTCTCTCATACCTGGCTAATAATATGAACTGGCTAATTGGGAAAATGTTTTTTCATGGCCGAAGTTTCTCGCTAGACCTCCGCTATGCTTTTCCTTCAACAAATTCTCCCTAATCGAGCATCTTGGTATGCACAACTAGCATCCTTTGAACAAAAACCCATCATGAATCAGATATTCATCCCACTGTCTTTTGTCTCTAAGCACAGGATTCACACATGATTCATATGCTTCTCCAAGATCCAGATCACTATGTTACATTTCCTTAAGGTGATCAAACCCCAAGGTCTTGATATGAAATTCCTACAAAATCAAAATCCTCCTGTTCAATGCATCAGCAACCTTGTTAGTATTTCCAAAAATATTATTAATCACAAAGGTGAAATTTTTCATAAACTCTATCCCCTTAGCATGTTTCTGGTTTAACTTCTCATGTCTGGTTATGTATTGCAAAGTGTGATTGTCGCTATACAAAACAAATTCCTTTGGTACGAGATAATGTGTCCATTTCTTCAATGCTTGGATTATGGCATAGAACTCTTTGTCATATGTGGATTACTTCGTTTTGGCTTCGTTCAGCTTCTCCCTGAGTTATGCAACAAGTTTTTTGTCTTGGCTTAAGACCGCTCCAATTGCAACTCCACTTGCATCACATCTTACTTGAAACGTCTTTCTGAAATCTGGTAGAACCAAAATCGGTTGCTCAGTTATCTTCTCCTTCAATATGTTGAAGCTCCTCTCAGCCTCTTCTGTCCATTTGAAAGACTTGTGTCTTTTCTTCACTATATCCATCATTTGGGCGCTAATCCCACTAAAATTTCTGATGAACTTCTGATAAAAACTTGCTAACCCATGGAATCTTCTTACCTCAAAGATATTTTTTGGTGACGACCATTCTTTGATCACTCTCACCTTTTCAGGATCCATATTCAACTCATTTGAAGAAATGACAAAACCCAAGTAATATTTTTGTCTTCATGAAAGAGGACTTTTTCATATTAATTAACAACTTCTCTTCCTGCAACCTCCTCATCACCAATGCCAAATGTCTCAAGTGCTCCTCCTTACTCTTTCTAAACACTAGTATATCATCTAGATACACAATCATGAACTTACCAATTAAATCCTTTAACACTTCATTCATCGGTCTCATAAAATCACTTGGGGCATTTGTTAAGCCAAACGACATAACAAGACATTCATACAACCCCTCATTTGTCTTGAATGTTGTTTTCCACTCATCACCTTCTCTCATACGTATCTGGTGATATCCACTTTTAAAATCTATTTTTGAAAAATAGTTGGCTCCACTTAGGCAATCCATCAAGTCATCCATCCTTGGCAATGAAAATATGTATCTGATGGTGATCTTGTTTATGGCTCTTGAGTCCGTACACATTCTCCACCCTCCATCCTTGTTTGGACTTAATACAGTTGGCATTGCACATGGACTCAAACTTTCTCTGACCAATCCTTTGTCTAACATATCTTGAACCTGTATTTTCACCTCCTCATTCTCTTGAGGCATCAACCTGTATGTTTCTTTATTCGATAGGATTTCTCCTGGTATCAAGTTAATGTGATGACTAATGCTTCTGATAGGTGGCAATGAGTTTGGCAACTCATCCACTACAATATCAAAAAAAAATTCTAGTAGCTCCTGAACTTCCTTAGGAAAATATTACAGTGAAGTATTGGTAAGGATAACTCTTGGTTTCTTAAATACAACAAACTGCATCTCTTGTTCCTTCTTTACTTCATTCAGTAGTTCCTTCCCACTCATGAGAAGTATGCTCATGCTGGCTTCATATTTCACCTTCTTTTATTCAATTGGCAGTAACATGTGCATCCTACCATTCTTCTCTAAGGTGTATGTATTCCTCCTCCCGTCATGAATAACATTTATTTCATACTGCCAGGGTCTTTCCAACAAAACATGAAATACATCCATAGGAATCACATCACATAGAATATCATCCCTATATCCTCCTATTTTGAAATTAACCACGCATTGTTGACTAACTCTTACCTGATGACCCTTCTACAACCATGAGACTTTGTACGGTGTTGGATATGTAGTCGTCTCTAGCTCTAGCTTATCCACCATCTTCGTGGATACTAGGTTGTCAGTGCTCCCACTATCAATTATTACCTTGCAAACCATGTCTTTCATTTTGCAAGCTATTCTGAACAAATTGTTCCTTTGCATTGGTTTTTCAATTTCTGGTTCTTGATTCAAAAGAACCTTATTCATCATCAAGGACCTTCCATCCTCTACACCTTATGTCTCAGCATCCTGCTTTTGTGCTTCTGAGATGTGAGATTCCCCTCCTTTCTTTCTCTCGGGACAATCCCAAGACATATGTCATGTCTTTCCACATGTGTAACACCTTACTTCGCATCCTCTACCTCTTCCTCTTCCTCTGGGAAAAGAAATTCTTCCACCATTCTATCTTCCACGGGAACTTCCTCCTCTCTTAGAGTGACTATGTGGTTTCCCCGCCTCATCCTTGGGCTTCTATGCTTTATCTTGGGCAACTCCCTTGCCTCTGTTCAAGCTTCGACCTCTGTTTTGTTGACTCTGCCTCCTATCCAACTTATCTTATGCCTTCAATGCCACTTGATATGCATCCTCTACTGTCCTAACTGTTGCCATACTGATTTCATCTTGGATATCGTACCTCAAGCCATTAATGTATCTAGAAAATTTCTCTTCGTCTCTCTCTCTCTGTGTCCAACTCTAATGTTTAATTTATAAAATTCTTTTGTGTACTCCTTCACAGTCAATCCTCTCTGTCTCAGGTTCTGCATCCTCCTAAACAAATTTATCTGGTAATCCTTGGGCATGAATTTTGCCTTAAGCTTGGCTACCATTCGATCCCAACTCTTGTTCTTTTGCTTTCCTTTGCTCCTCTTATCGGCCCGCAGTTCATCCCACCACAGTGTTGCATGTCCCTTCAGCCTATTGACAGCATGTCTTACCTTTTTCTCCTCTTTGACATCCTCATAGTTGAAATACTTGTCCATTTCTCGTATCCAGTCAAGCAATTCCTCTGTGTCTAAATTTCCTTCATACATAGGGATGTCAATCTTTTCTCTGGCACCCAATTCGACAACCGCTCTAAAAAAGTGTTCTTCTGCGGAATCCTCAGCCACAGCTTCTTCTTTGAATTCTACATTTTTTATTTTTTCCTCACTGACGTCTCCAGCATCAGGCACTCTCCTTTGTTTTGTTTCCATGGCATCCAGCCTCGCACACAATTCTCTCATTTCTCTTTCCATAGCTCTATTGGCTACAAGCAGATCAACACATCTTCCAGGAAGCATTGTGTTGATGCTTCTGATACCTCTCCTTACAGAAGTCAATTCTATATCTGCTCTGATACCACTCTTGGCGAAAACCCCCCTTCTATCCAAAGGGTTGCTCGACCTCCCAGTCTTGGATCGTTGAAATACTGAGTTGGAGCGACTCCTTGGGTCCCTACGGGTACCCAAAATTTTTCAACCCACACACACAGGTCTCTTCCGCAAGTGACCACGAATATGATCATGGGTCTATATCCTTCGTGGTTTGGACTTCGGGGATATCCCTAATCCTTTCCTCAAATTTTCCTGAAGTACTCTTCTTCGAGGTTTCGAACTCCTGCCACGTGTCTCCTCAGATTCGTCAGCCCCACTATGGTTCGGACTTCATGACCTTGCAAACTCTAGGTCTTCCACTCACAACCTCTGACCTTCTAATTCCCAAACTCCTCAATCTATTTCCACATACCCTCCTACGATCAATGGTCGAGATTGAATCGTGACTTTGAACTTCGCGACTCGGCCTTCGTCAAGTTTTCAAATTTTCGAACCTCCGAAGTACCGAAATACTTCACGGTTTCCCTCCTTGCAACTTCACCATATCTAACAGTCTAGAATTGTTTGTCTCCCTCTGAGAAAAAATCTCATTCACTGGCCTTCAGTGAAGAATCCAGGGAATTCTTCCCTTGAATATTTATATCGCTCTTCCTCCTGAGCTTTCCTTCTTTTATTTGTTCCTTTGAACAATCTCTTCGATACTTAATCAAGAACGCGATCTTGCACACCTTGCAACAGATTTCTCTCCACACTTCAAATTTTGTGGATGACTTCGCACTCCTTGCGACTATTCTCCAACCACTTCTATCTCTTATGGCTGAATCATGCTATCCCTCTTGTTAGATCAGGAGACTGTCTCTGTCTACGCTGTGAAGTAGGGGCTCCTACATTCTGTGCAGCATCTAGTCTCAATCTATCAGCCTCTGTGGTGCGCTTTCTGCCATTTCTGATGGATGGATCTGCTTCAGTGGTTTCCTCCACTCCATGAACCTCTTCATGTGGTTGATCCACATCTTGAGACTCATCTTTGGCAACCAGTAGTTCCTCTTCTACATGCAAGTCTAGCTCCCTCTCAAGCGACAACCGCATGGCTTTACCCTCATCAAATTTTATATCCCATTGCATAATAGTCATCTTATTGTTCGAAAAATACACATGATAATTATAAGGTGTTTCTATGTACCCCACAAATATCCCAACTTCAGCAATCGGTTCCAGCTTCTTCCTAGCATCCTTGGTCACATGCACATAAACAGATGAGCCAAAAATTTTAAAATGAGAAACATCAAGTTTCTTACTAGTAAAAGCTTCTTTAGGTGTACTCATGCCAAGTACTCTATGAGGACAACGGTTCAGCACATAAACTGAAATATTTCATGATTTTTCCCACAAATGCATTGGTAGGCCCTGATCATGCAACATCGCTCGTGCTGCACCCACGATCGTTCTGTTCTTTCTCTCCATGACCCCATTTTGTTGTGGGTTATGAGGCACTATGAGTTCTCTTTGAATTCCTTCTCTACTGCAGAAGTCTTTGAATTCGTTAGAAATGTATTCTCCACCATTATCTCTCCTTAGAGCCTTCACTTGCTTCCCCAACTCTTTCTCCACCAATGCTTTAAACTCACAAAACTTTGAGAATGTTTGATCCTTCTTCTGCATGAAGAATATCCGGCATTTACGAGAAAATTCATCAACAAAAATAACATAATACCTTTGTTTTGTTGTTGAAGCAACCGAGAATGGTCCACACACGTCTGTGTGAATTCTCTCCAGGATTCTTGAAGCACGGTTCTTCTTTTCATGAAAGGTGGACTTTACATACTTCCCCACGGTGCACCCCTTTCACTAATCTAATTGAGAAAGTGTTTCCCTTGGAATTCCAGTAGATATTTTCTACATGATCTTCAAGGCTCCATGATGAAGATGGCCCAATCTCCTGTGCCATAATTCGCCCTCATCCTGGTTCACCACTTTTTTTGCCTTGCCTATCATGGCACTACAACCATCTACCTCCATCATGTAGAGATTCTTAACTCGAATCCCTATCTTCTTGACTTGACCCGTTGCTTTATGTCGTAGGTAGGCTTTTCCACTGCTAAAAACAACATCATAGCCTCTGTCCTCCAACATTGCGACTGAGACCAAGTTTTTCTTCAGACTTGGAACATGCATAACATTTTTCAATTGAAATGGTTTACCTAACTCCCTCTGAAAGGTAATGCTACCAATACCAGTTGCACTGTATCATCCATTATCACCCATCTCTATATGCATTCTGAGATCTTTCTCCTCCAAGTCAATGAAAGACTCTTTATCTCCCGTCATGTGGAAGGAAGAGCCACTATCCAAATACCACACCAATCCTGATGCACTTGAAGCCATGCATGTGATCAAAGCGAAGTCAAGCTCAAATTGTGAGACAAGAGCCTCACCAGTTGCAGCTCCAACAACCATCTTGTTCTTCCTCTTCTATGGATAGTTAGTAGCGAGATGCCCATCTTCGTGACAATGAAAACACTTCACTTTGGACAAATCCATCTTCTTGACTTTAGACTCAAATTTTGGATGGAATTTCTTCCCTTTCCCTTTCCTTGCCTTGGCAGTCAAAGCACAATCCTATTCAGCATCACGCTTTGATGAAGATCCATCTCTGGTGTTCCGCCTGAACTCCTCTTGCACTAGATCCGACCATAGTCACTCCCAATCTAGCAATTTTTCCCTTCCATTGACAGAGTCTTGATAACTGTGCCAACTCTTGGGAAGTTCTAGGAGTACCAAGCTCACCAAATCATCAACAACAATTGTTATTCCCACACTTCCAAGCTCATCCCAACATTGGAAAAACTTCATGAGATATTTTGGAATGGTGTCGCCCTTCTCCATATTGATCTTCCTGAGTTTATCTTTGAACGCCAATTTCCTATGGTCGCTACTGTTTTGGAACAGATCCGTCAAAACCTTCCACATTGCATGTGGTGTTGGTTTCCCATGGAGACTTGAGATAATGTGGTCTCGTACTCCTTCCAATAGAATCCTCCTCGCCTTTTCCACTTTATTTTTCCATGCATCAAGATTTGCAATGTCTGTCGCATCTGTCTTAGGAACATATCTATAAATGTAATCCTTCAAGCCATTGTCTTCGATTACTGCCTCCATCCTCTCCTTCCAAGCAATGTAGTTCAAGCTTCCCTCGAGTGCATACTCCAACCTCAAGCCATTGAAAGACATTTCGATCTTGAATCAACTGTCGCACCAAGAAAATATTACAAATTTGAATGTTATCCAACAACCAAAACTCAATTGCTGCAATCCCTCTTCCTTGGGAGGTTCGCACCCCACTTGAGAGTAGCCTGAGGGAAGTTCACACCCTACTTGTGTATAGCCTGCGAACTTGACTGGAAGGTTCACACTGTAATGCACTGTAGGGTGAGGGGAGTTCGCACCTCTCCCTTGATCAGCCTACAAGAATGCTTAGGGAAGTTCGCACCTCTCCTTTGTCTAAGGTGCGAGAATTTCTACTTTGAGAACTATGTGTAGTCTACAGTACTAAAGTTCGCACCTTGCTAGAGACGGGACCTGCGAGAATGAAATTATGTTCGCACCTCACTTCCTTAGCTCTGTGGCCTCCGTGGCTCTGATACCATGTAGAAATTTCAATACAAATTAAGTATTTCCCGCGATTCTCCTGATCTAACAATTAAATGCCACTGTTAAATACAGAATTGCTTCTACTATTATTCTTGCGGAAAATTAAACCACGATCACAACCACAATCACAAAGTGAAATATCAAGAACATATAACACAGAAGTTTTTTCGGGAAAGTGTAAAGCTAAAAACCCCACTATCATATATTATGTATATCATGAATCATGAAACAATCTCATATAAAACTCTAATCCAAGAGCTATCAATACAATACAATCATCTCACACTGTCATACACAAATCAGTAAATACATGTGCCAATTCCTGTGTCCAGACAACTTGCCTCCTCTGCACAAATCCTTGCAATTAGAATTCTCACAACTGAATTACGAATTGCCTAGTTTTCACATGCTCATAAGCATATCCACTGCATGTGTGATCAAATCACAACTGATAGCTAAACTGTCCCTTTCACCTGTTATCTCAACTGGGTCTCCACTAGATCTGACATGCATGTAGTTAATCGTGGTGAATCTTCAGTTGCATGTGAGTTCACTGATTTACTGAACTCTCACTAGTGCAAGTTTAGTTACAACTAGTACAACTGATCTTAACTCACTTAACTACACTTATAATTCTGTTACAAATCAAACTCACTCAGTTATGAATGAAATAATAGATTAATATTTATTGTCTAATTTATTTAAGGGAAAAGTAAATTAGACACATGTTTCTTGTTGACTTTTCAATATCACGCACTCCTTGCAGACATCGATGCACTCCTTTCATACATATAAGTTTCACTATTTCTTCTGAGATTTCGAGTCAAAACAGACTCAATCATGCACTCCTTGTGGACACTATGCACACCTTTCACTCGCTCACTGAAGAGAAATGTTTGAAACTTATCTAATCCTCATAATGACTCATACATTCAACAAAGAAAATGCAGTCATGGATTCAAGAACAGAAATAACAGAGAATTGAAAATAACAAAAACACTACCATTCATTCAGATAGACACATATCCAACACGTATTTGGGACAATGTATCTCTGTTATATTCATCAAATTGAACTTTCATACATTCATACAACTTTTATCTGCATCTCCATGCTCTTAGCTTACAATGGCAATATACACACACTAGATTCAATCGTAAACAACAAACTCTACTAGACAATATTACAAAAATTTATACAAAGTGACTCTCTCGAGTTCTTCCCTCCAACTACTCTACGCTATATTAATGAAATTGAATGCTATCAACTACTTGGCACTTATTATAATAAATTTCGGGTCAGACAGATAAGAGCCCAAGCTCCAAATCTGTATTGTGATCTAATTCATTAAAGAAAAATACATTCCCCCATCAACCTTACATGATGGCTCAGCCTCAGATCATTTAAGACATTCATGGTTTAAAAGGTTTGTCAGATATCACATTAATACATTGATCATTTGAAATTCAAAATATTTCAAAATGTGCACTAGTGCGCCCAACTGTCTTCTAGCTTTTGCTTTGTTGGCGATGCTCCTTCATCATCTTGGAAATTAGTGAATGTCGGTTTTGATGCATGGTTTAATTGAATGAATTAATGTACTATTGGGCTGGCGTGTACTAATAAATGAAATGACTCAAGGATGGAGGCTATGTGCATTTATTGCACGTCACTCCATACCCCTCCCATTGGTCGTCACCCTGCCTATTGTTCAATTGTGTTTGTTGTGGTTAAGCTCCGATTTTCAAGCAGAGGAATAACTACTTGGCCAAGCTCATGTTTTTAATTTTTTCATGGTTATAGGTATGTATTTTCTCCATCTATGAATCTTCTCTGGTTATTAAATAGATATTGGCTCGGTGATGTATAGGTATGTGCTTTCCTTAAGTCTGGCAACTGTGAAAATTTGTGATATTTTTCTAAAATGAATGGTTGGTGGTTTTCATTGCAATAATGTTTGAAGTCACAATGTTTATTGATTATTCTGAGCATTAGGAGTCATGAAGGCTCTCTGTCATCCTTACTAGTTTTAGTTGGAGGGTTTCATTTGGTCCAGATTGGCTAGCTGTCTGCACACTTTTCTTTTCACCATACCGAGCCGTTTTTTTGTTTATGGGGTTGTTGGGTTTGAACCACCTTGTGTCACTACATATCGATTCACCCGGGTATGATTTTTTTCATGCTACTAATGATTGCACAGTGGGTTATGATGGATATTATACCTATGGGATTGCTTAAGGTTGATTTCTATTTATTGGCTCTGTTAATTGGTTGATTGGGGAAAACCATGAGGGTTATACCCTGCGTGTTCTCGGTGTTATTACAGGACCAAAATGAAGCCTTGCTCCTATGTTCACAGTCTATCCTATCTCACCCTATTTGTGAAGTTTGGTAGTATGCCCTATGTGTCCATCGTATGATCTCGGGGGTTCTCACCCGGTGTTGGGGGTTGTCTCCAGTATCCCTGTGTTGGTCCACAGAGCGAACCTTGATTTCTCAAAGACCGATTTTTTATAAAGGAGATCGTTATGTCCTATTGGGTATGTTGTTGGTTGTTATGAGTGGTGGTGTATCGTCGATAGTGTCCGATTGTTGGCTCATCTCTATTTATTATGTTGACAATGGTGTTGGTTATTGATATTTAGTCACTACATTGGTTATTATAACGATCGAACTGATAAGCTTAGCGTGTCAAGTTGAGTTGATGGTTATTGTGACTATGTGTTTTAAATTTTCAAATGGGATTATTGCAATCGTGATGGTTGTGGTGTGGCTATCCATTGTACATGCTTTGGATATTATTTGATTGCACCATCAGAGATGGTCACAGTTTTTTTTAAACAACATGGTTTTTTGCATTGTGGAGAAATGGGATTGGGCATACTATTGCTACTACTTGCATTGGATTGATAGCACAACATCGTATGAGTTGAAATGGTGATTGCTGCTATAATGTGTTTAGATGGCAAGGCAAGATTTTCGCAAATTAAAATACTGATGATTGTGTTTGAATTTCCACTATGTATGTTGATGAATATCATGCATCGTAGCATAGATAGGCATAGGTTCTGTAACAATATGATATCATTACAATTTAATTATTAAATGAAATTGAGGGATGAAATCGGGCATGATTTTGTATGTATGCTTGATTAAGGAAATAATTCATGGAGAGTGGTTGATGTTTTGATGCTGAACAAAGTGGAAATAAGTGAATATGTGTTCATTTGGGAATTGTTTTAAAACATTAGGTGGACAAATGAGAAGAAACATAACTCTTCTACAGGTTGTTGTGGAAGGCATTTTATCTTGTTTTGACGACACTGTGTTAATGATTTAATTGTGAATAGTGGGCAAGTTAATACACAGTAGTGTTTAATTGATCACTGTCACTATTTGGTTGATGTTAGATCTTTTACATTTGATATAGAATGTTTTATGGAGTACTTAATTAATTTTATGAACAGTATCTATTCTATTTCCCTACCATTATTTAACTTTTCACTAATTACAATCCCCTCGCCTTCCCAGATTCATTTTTCAGTCCTTGTTCTTAAAATTTAATTACACTTAAGATAATTCTGTATTGAAACAGTTTGAAATCATAGTTTCTAGGTTGTGTCACAGTGATATGTCCCTTGGTTTACATTACAGTTGATTGTGTGTTGTCTGTGAGCAGTAACCATGATTCTTTTCCCCCTCATTTTAACATTTTTCACACAATACAAGCCCCTCACATATCCCAGAACCTTTGTTCACCCCCTTCTCATTGACAACAGTTAAGAAATTTGTGTGGACTGGATTGCATGTGTCTGATATGTTGTTGAGCCAAAATGTATTTCACATTTTAAAAGAGTTGTCATGTATGGTTGTTAAAGGGACTATTTTCTAGTCAATTATGCATATAGGAATGAGCTCCTCAAGGAAAAGGATGAAAATTGAGTCCCATCATGCCCCTAACAAAGGGAAAGACACTACTTCCCCTTCCTCACTTTCAAATGATTCTAATAAATCTATGTCCTCCCGCATGCATTTGAGGGATGATTTCTCTCCTATGATCAGCAGGATTAAGCCTAAAGGCTCCACCCAGCCTAAGGAAAATTCAGAAAGATTAAAAGGTGATAGCATCAACGCGGGAATGATTGCCTCCCAGACTGGAAAATGTGGATTTTAAGTTTTATTTTATTTATTTTTTATGACAGTTGACTTCAAAAATTTTGGACAGCATGATTTTTTTGGATATATGAGTGATATATTTTGGAAATAATTTCAAAAAAATCATTGGATAAGTTGTTAAATATGAATATAATGATGGGAGTCACAAGGAGGAATGTTTTTGTTTGATTGACTAGTTATGTTATGATTATTAGGATCTAAATGGGAGTCACAATGGGTCCCACCTACTAGTTATTATTTATTTATAACCCTTATTATGATTTATTACTTTTCCCCCTAACTAAAAGTTGGTTGGATTTTTAGTTAACTTAACTAATGAGGTAGTTCAGCTACTTCAACCAATTCTAATTTCTTAAAGGGAATGGAAAGAGAGGAACAAGAGGAGATATAAGGAGAAGCATATTAAGGTTTTCTCTTTGAGTTTATGTTGAGATAGTTCAGTTTTCATTCATTCCTTAATTTATCACAAGCCTAATTATTTTTTATGATAGCAGGGTCTTATTTTAGAAAACAAGATTCAGGGTTGAATTACATCATTCAGACACTTGTTTTTCAGAGGTGTTGATCTATCTTTGATAGTCTGTGTAGACTTTTCTATTTGTGAATTAGTTTTCATGACTGACAAAGGCTATTTTCCAAAGTTGAGTGGGCATCAATCTGTGGAAAACTGATCCAGATTTTAGAGTTTAGTTTTTTGATTTTTTGTCAAAGGTCCTTTTGTACGTTCCATCGAGGATGTCTAAGTTTGTCTTTGGTCCAAAAATTCTTCACGAAATTTTGTAAAGAGTATGACTCTTTGGTGAATTGGAATGAAATAAAGGATTGCTTTATGTCTCATCTGTTTTGATTTTGATTATTATCTTGGTGTCTTTGCTTCTGTCTCTACATTTATTTCAGCAACTGTTATATTCAGAAAATCATACAAATAATGAATTTTCCAGCAAGATTTTATTTATAAAAGACTATCCTAAGCACTTGTAGTCAATACTTGTGAGTTAGGATATTAATTTTGATGGCTATAAACATAGGGTGATATTCTCGTCTATTTTTCTTTAGCCAAGAAGAATCTGAAAATTCTTGAGTAAGATCATTTAATATATTTTCCTCAGCAAGCACTACCTATTTTATGTGGAAAACCGAGTGATGTACTGCGAAAACCCTACACACACAAAATATCATAAAAAATAATTCACTCGGATACCACGGTTGTTAAAAAATAAACAACACTCAATAATAAAGTTAAACAAAACCAAACACATATATGTTATCATGTCGCAATCTAAATGTTCTAGGTTTTGTTTTTTTTCGGGGAGATTATCTGTTTGATTTTCCCCTAAATCTGGTGAGAAATTGTTGAATTTGAATATTTGAGCGGTTAAATATGTATAATCAGAGTGTCCTAGAGTTTTACAATGCATATATGCATTGAGAAATGCAATTTATAAAAAGGAAGATTGTGTTTTCTCTTAGATTTATATGGTCGGATTCCAGCCAAAAATACCAAAACGTAGAACATTTAGAGAACGCCTTTTATTTTATTTGGTCTCACATAAAACAATATTAGTCTTCCAAAATTAATGGGCCTACAGATAAGGATGTTGGATGAGACCATTTAAGATTGTCCAAAACTACCTTCGTACGGACGTACGAAACATAGACCTGCGTATCTCTATCCTCGAAAGGGACATATGTGAGTTTTGATCTATCACACTTTCTGTACTAACCATTTGAGCATGGCCATCATCACACTCATACCCTAAGTGGCTCCAATTCCTTACATTAGCAACATAATTCTCGTAGTTGAACGATTCAACGTTATGAACAATAATATAATAGTATCGGCAGTGAGCTTTAATTGTGGAGAAGGTGTTCAAGCAGTTTGATAGTTACATATATTATTTGAAATCAACAATTTATTCAATCTTGTAAATCATACCATCGACGCCATCTGGAATCTCTTCGAATGGATCACAAGAACATTGGTAGGTGTGAGAATTTGGAGTTGATATGCTTCCACAGACACTTCAAAATCGACATAGAAAATTCGAATGGATGGTGAGAACGTTGGTAGGTGTGAGAATTTGGAGTTGATATGCTCCCACACCCACTTCAAAATCGACATGGAAAATTGGGCGTTGTCTAACTATTCTACGAAATGGATTTTTTGGTTGGAATCCGACGACATAAATCTGCACGAAATCAATATTTTTGGTTGTTTAAAGTCCATTTATGAATGCAGAAATGGATTCAACTTGTTGAAAAAACTCGGGGTCACTCAGATTATACAGAAATAATCACTCAAATCTGTGTATCTCACAATTTCTTGCCGAATTTGAGGAAAATGTTCCCGGAAAAAAATCGTCGAATGGAATTATCTTCAAATAATCACAATTTCCCTTATCAATTCATCTGACAGTCTGGAAACTTTCGGCAGAATGGATTTATCTTCCTTCCTTGTTCCACTGAATATGACATTGATGACGTGTTTCTTCGGTACACTCCTCAAGATGATCATATTTTCTATCCACCACAATAACAAGTCTCTCCTAGATAATATCTTTTATGTTCAATTAATTCTCAATATTGAGAGGGAACATTCAAAGTCTACTATAATCAAAGAAACAAGTAGAGAATTTTAGGAATTATCATGATTTGATTAGTCTCTTGGCTCATAAAATATAAAATATTGATTCCAAATGGTTTTGGGACAGGGAATTTACAAGGAAGGTTTTACCAAACTTATTGTCATTAGCATTCTTTGTTTTGGTTGTTTTCCTGAGAAAATTACTCTACACAACTTCGTTGGTAACACGTGCATTGGATGTTGAATTTATTTTTATTAAACATATTTAAAAAAGGGATATTACTTTAATTGCCTTTACTGCCATGATTCTTAGTGAAGGGTTTCACTGTTGAACCACCATATAAGTTGACAAACATAAAAGATGAGGTATTTGTAAGGTGATGAGAAAGATAATAAATATAAGCTCGAATGTGTGTTGATCACCCGAGTGGAAACACTGAGCTCTAAATGAAGTTATGATTGAATTAAAAATATCTTAAAGTGTTTGACAACGATTCAATTTTATAATTGTATACCAAATCAAAGCAACCAAATTCAAAATCGTAACTCTTTTTAGGTAGGGATTTACTTGTAACATATTATTGAATGAAAAATCTCATAAAGTATCTGACAACCATGAAATTCTATAATTATGTACCAAATCAAAGCAATGAAATTAAGAATCACAAGTGTTTTTAGGTCTAATACTTTGCACTTTGCTTAGTATGAGAACTATCTGATTTGCAACTATTTCACTTGTTTTACATGTAAAGCATGGATGTGAAGTGGGAAGAAGGGGGGGATTTTGTCATAAACATTTTGATGCACAATTAATATCCATTCAGATGAAAACAAAAGGACTTGTATAATTGTTTCTCTAACAATCACATGCTACGATCTTATTTGAAGCAGCAGATATTTTACAGTTGTTGCAGTATAAGTCTCACACAAACACACACAAGAAACCATAACACAAGACACAAGATGATCCTGTAAAACTTAATGATGCTCTCATTGATTCTCCAGTGATAGTTAAATACACAAAACTTTCTAATAATCTTGAGATTTCCTAATTAATGTTGGAAAATGAGATAGCAGATTCCCTCAGATAGGAACTTGTTTCAAAATCATAACTGATATTTCCTTATCCACACAAAAGGATGTGATAGGATATTTCTTAGAAAGCAGTGGAAAACTATCAATTTTTTTTTTTAAAAACCTACGAAAGGCATGGAAATAGCGACGATAGTTCATCGCAAGTATGGCATATGCATTGCAAGCTATTGATGGGTGTTTTTACTCTACCATGATTTTTTGTTGCTATTTCCACGCTTTTTCGTCTCTACTTGCCACTCTTTTTCGTCGCAAGTATGGCATATGCGTCGCAAGACATCTGTCCAACTACCTACATTACATCTGGTCTGGATTTTGTCACATATAGTAAGCTACCAATAATTGACATGTATTTCCTCTGGTCTGTAGACTTTGAATCATCATCTTTGCTCAACTTGGAACTGGTTTGCATAGGAGTGGTAACTAGTTTGCAATATTCCATTTCGAACCTCTTTAGCATTTCTCTGATATACTTAGTTTGAGAAATAAAAATTTCTTGGTTGCTTTGACGTATATGAAGACCCAAAAAAAAGGATAGTTGTTGGCCCTTGACCAAGTTTTGGAGATCTTTGGTCACTTTTGACCTATTTTGGGACTTCGACAGGCTGTCAAAGGCGGAGTGCAAGTCGAAGTGGAGATTGTGGGATCTTGACACCTTGTTTGGGATTTTTGGGTTTTGGGCTTATGTAATGGTTATGGGGATGTCGGCCCATGGGTTTACCCATGTTTAGGCCCATTTCGTAATGTATAAATAGATAGTTAGACAATGTAAGCTAAGGGGGGTGAATGGGTGATGCTAAGTGCTAAGTGCAAGTGGTAATTGTAAGTGCTATGTGTGTACTGTGTGATACTTGCAAGGCTAAGTGTAGGTGATTATAAGAGATTGAGTAAAGGCTTTGTGTTGTAACCTAGCTCAGGGAAGGAGGATCTAGCGGAGTGTGCGCATATCTCATGTCCTATGTAGAGTAGGATTTTGTGGCTCTGTGCATGTAGAAGATTGACAGAAGGAAATAAAAGAGAAGAAGAGTTGGTGGACATAGCCCCGGGCTGGGGGTGAACCACGTATATCATGTGTTGCTATGCTTTGTGTGATGTATTGATGTGTTTATGTGTTTACTTTCTTAGATGCTTTAATATAGATGAATGATAGATAGATTTGTTAATGCTTTGTGCTTATGTATGAATGCTAGATATAACCTATGTGAATGTGCTTAGTTCTTGAATATACTAGATCTGGTTGAATACTGTGATGCTCTGTAATTAGGGTTTTATTTGTGAAGTAGGTATTGGTTAAATATTGATGAATTGTAGTTGCTAAGTGCTTTGATATAGTATTGTAATCACATATCTGTGTCATAGCTAAGGTTGCAGACATCTAAGTCCTGCAACCACCCCTGCCTCTACCTCGGGTGAGACTTCATCTTCTTTGCAGGTGTTGATGAAATGGCCAGTAGTTAGGGTTTTGTTGGTGCATTGTTGTAGCGTTGAACACTGGGTCTTCCCCTGTGCCAAAAAATTGTTCCATTTTTGGGACCTGAAACTACAATTGCTGGGAACTGAATAAAAGAGAAATCTTTGTGCATAGATCTGTTGCCCTAGTGCGCAGTATTCTACTTAATATGTAAAGCTATGTACTAAGAAGAGAAGTAAGATCTGAAGAAAAGAGGTAAGATCTTGAAGCTTTGTGCTCTGAAAAAGGTAAGGGTAGTGAAAATTTTTAGATCTAAAAGATTTGTGCTCCGTTGAAGGTAGATAAGTGGAATTTTTTTGAATCTATGTATGTTTGATAAATTTTGTCCTAGCTTCAAAACTAGGACATAGCTAGAAGAAACAAGATTTGATATGAGTAAATCTAATAGAAATGATGAAAGATATGTTATTCCTATGCATAGAAAGAATGTTTGGACTAACAAATGGATGTAGGATCCTAGAAAGAATTTTTTGCAGGTTAGCTACTATGACCCTAGTGCGCAGTAAAGGAAACGTTGGGGATCATTTAAAAGAAAAAGAGGATTAACCCTTTGTTATAGTTGCAGAAGACCCAAACATATTGCTAAGGAATGTCCTGGGAAAATTCCTATTTGTTGTTTTTGTAAATCTATGGACCATGAAGTTTTGGACTGCCCTAGAATGATTGCTAAGGTTGAAAGAATGACTATGAGACAAGAAAACCCTGAGAAAGTTCAAGAAACTGAAACCATGACAGAACCCCAGAAAGAATCAGAGACCGTATTACTGTAAATGAAAGAAACCCTGAATAATCATCAAAATATCAACTTGTCAGAGATCTTCAAACAAAAAAATGCATAGAAACAAGAATAGGAGACTTCGACATTGACTGTGTTCTAGATGAGGAAACATAGGTGAATATCATGATAGAAAGAACTTGGGAAATTTTTGGAAAGCCTGCTATGATTCCTTCATTAGGATGAATAGGATTATTTAGAGGAAAATTGATAAACCTATGTGGAATACTTACCCAGACATCTATGAGTGCTCATGGAACTTTGACAGAGGAAGAATTTGAGTTTGTTAAATTTATTGAGAACAGCGCCCCATTTGCTATATTACTAGGAAAAACTTGGATTGAGAAGGATCATGCTAGAAGAAAAGAAGAGGAAGTCTTAGAACAAAAGAAGCAAGAATTAAAAGATTTCATGACTAGGAGGATAACGAACTTGGTTGAAGAACAAGAGAATAGATCGAAATGGTTTAGGACCAGAAACTTGGATGTCGAAGTTAAAAGAACTCAAGAAGACTCACAGAAGAATCGAGCACCTACCCTAGACAAAGAAGAAGTATTACTCTCTAACCCTATGAAAGAATCTCAACAACACAAAGTTACTATGCCAAAAGGAGATAAGAATCAGAATGGAAAGATAAATACCGAGACAAAGATCATAGGGAAGAAGGCTAGAAAGCTCAGTAAGAAGAGAGCAAAGATAGAAAAGTTGCAGAATATTCCAGAGGGAACTTTGCAGAAGGAAAGTTTGCAAAAATGGAACTTCGTCTGGATATCAGAACATCACAACATAACACTTCACCATGGCAGAGCTATATGACCGTTGGAAGCATTATAATTGTTGGAACGACGCCCCGAATGGTTAGAACAACAGTTATGGAAAAAAAGCTCGCCATTAGACCATTGGGACCGTGTAGTAATGGACAAAACTGCATTGATGAAGGTTTCTCTCCCATTAGAGAGATACCTTACCTCGCTGCCTACTTAGTCCGTCGAATGTTGCACCAATAACACTTTTGTGAATTGTATCAGAGCTAACAAGAGACCTCATTTCTACTGTGTTTACAAAGATCGACACTTGTTATATTGCTTTGAGCATTCATTCATCGACCTAAGTTTTATGATCAAGAGCGTGCATGTTGGACGTGCTCAATGTTGTGGAGAAGTCAGTCGAGGAAGTTTTAATTGATCTAACGGCCGAGAGAGTGATGTCCACATGAGTTCAAGCTTCATCGATGCAAAGAGGGCAAGCCTCCCCATCAACTACTCGCAGATCCGAACCATCCCGACATACAACAAAGAATAGAACCAAGCACCGAGATGACTTGGCAAACACGAAGTTAATCCCGACTATCTTGCCTGAATACATCCTTCTTTAGGCTGGCATAGTGAGTCGTGATAGTGTCCCGAGGGACTTTGATTACACAATGGCTATTTCATACCTCCTGAAGGGGATAAGAGCAGTTAGAACACAACAGGATAAGATCATGGCACTAAAATTCAATGACTTCAACCTAGGGGACAATAAGAACTACAACATTCTCTCTCCTTACAAGTATTTGATAAGGACTATGAACCTCGCACAGTCCACCCTCTTGAATGTGATGAAGATTCCACATTTTGGAAGGCACCAGGAGGTTAACGCGTATGTTCATCTCCTTCTATCATGTTACCATGGTGGCTACCTATGGCTAGACAGATGCATCACAGTTGATCCGACGTTGATCCATAGGATCACTGGATTGAGCATGCATGGACCTAACCCACAGGACTTCTACCCAGGGAAGGCTACAAACTGCGCATTGGCACAAAGGATCAAATACACATATCGCGATGTAGAAAAGGGGACACGAGGCTACAAGGTAGATTCCATCCAGAATGGCGCAGTGCGCCTATCCTTCCAGCTAATTATAGGAAATCTCGTGAGAAAGAATAAACCTACACAGGTTACAAGATTCGTTGTTGACCTCGTCAGGAAATGTGTAGAAGGACTCCAGATGAACTGGGCAAAGTGCCTATTCAACCAGTTAGAATTAGATTTCCGCGAAGCTCAGGATCAGGGCTACGAGTTCCATTTTAGTTGTCTCTTGATCCTCATAGCATTTACAGCTTGGGAGATGATGGAAGGTGTGACCTTCCCGGACATTGATTCATTTGAGTTTCTCACTGTGAAGTTCACCATGCTCTAGTACTCAAGCGATATGAGAAAACAATGGCAGTCAAACGTAGTATTCCACATGTACTATCTCCAGTTGAAGAGGGCTATCGAGGTTCTCCCTCACATGATGTTGAATACCCTACACTGGTTCTGACCTCTCATGAAGTTATATGTAGATCGACACTTCATTTATATCACCATGAATGCAAACGAGCATAAAGAAGAGTTGCAGTCATACTATAAGCTCACAGAGGAGGACCTCAAAGATATAACTAAGGATTGGTTAGCAGATCTCCTTATCCCTATTGACCCTATAGAAATGTATGTTCCCAAACTAATTTGCAACTCGGAGGCCACTCGCGAAGTACATGACACACATGGAACCAATAGAAGGAAAAATACATAAGATGTCAAGCAGCTGAGCAGTGCATCAGAAGAAACTACTTCAGATTCACCTAGAAGAGGAGGTGATGATGAAGTAGAGAAAGAAGAGACCAATGGAAAATATGATTAGTAGAAGCAAGGTGAAGTAACTCCGCCTAGGGATCCTGTTGATGTGGTTGATCCCTCGAAGAAAATAAATGTTTCCCCTATGAAACCTACCTCATGGAAGAAGTCAAGAGCTAGAAAAACCACGATGTGAACTGTGCTCACGGTCGATCAGTTCGACTTCATCATCGTCGTTGTAGAAGATGCCTCACGGGACATCTTGCAGAAACATGATGCCAAGCAGGAGGAGATGTAGGATGGAATTGAGGTTGAACTTAGAGGGGTATAGCAGGCCCTTCAATCTAGCCGCACAGCATCCACTGTGACCCCATCATCAGAAGCACCAGAGTTGGGAGATGATCCTACCCAACTCCGCAAACTAGCTGATGCGACCAAAGATCACCTTCATCTTGCACAGGAAGAAAAATAACAGGCCACAGAGGCCCTAAATAAAGTGCAAGAAGTAGTCATAGAGCAACACCGAGTTGTGCAGAAGGAGAAGGTTTCTCTCCAAACAAAGTTTGAAGAGGATAAATCACAGATCCAACAAGAGAAAGAGCAGTTGCTCGCAGAGAATATCGGAGTCAAAGAAGCAGTCAACATATCACTTTGCTCTATGATAGGCTTAGAGAAAAAAGCAAAACAACCAGTACAACATCAAGTGGCACAGCTTATGGAAGCTATCCAACAGCTTCAACAGAGAATCATAGATATGGAGCTACGAACAATGCCCAACACTCCGTAGGATGTGGGAGATCAAAGAGAAGCAACTACTCAAAGCGCAGTTGAGAGAATCAAAGACTTCACCATAAAATGTAAAAAACTAAGTGATCGCAGTGCCCAGACTTATGAACGACTCGCTAAGGATCCTGAATTGAAGGCACTGGAGTCATAGCTCCAGGAGGCAAAGCAGCAAGAAGAAATAGTACAGGCGCAGTTGAATCCCCTGTCAGTAGTCGAGAGGATGAAGAGATCCCAAGAACAACGCACTTCTCAACAGTAAGTACACCATTCAGATTAAATTCATGGAAGTGACTCAGAGGCTCCAACCAATATAGGACGAGGCTTGCCAACTGTTTGCAAAAATTGAAGGCCAAGGAGCAGAACTGGAGCAAGTCATCACTGCAACTGAACAACGTTTAGAGGTACCTATCAACGAAGCAATTATCCAAGAGTTAGTCAAGCAGGAGGCCTTGGCACAACAACAGGTCGAAGCAACTCGAGCCAAGCTCAAGTATTTTGAAGCAGAGCTACCCAAATCAGAGTGACCCGAGATGAGTCACAGGTGAGTTTCGGGGGCTTGTTGGCCCTTGACCAAGTTTTGGAGATCTTTGATCACTTTTGACCTATTTTGGGACTTTGATAGGCTGTCAAAGGCAGAGCACAAGTCGAAGCAGAGATCGTGGGATCTCGGCCCCTTGTTACGGATTTTTGGGTTTTGGGCTTATGTAACGGGTATGGGGATGTCGTCCCATGGGTTTACCCATGTTTAGGCCCATTTTGTAATGTATAAATAGATAGATAGATGATGTAAGCTAAGGGGGGTGAATGTGTGATGTTAAGTGTTAAGTGCAAGTGGTAATTGTAAGTTCTCTGTGCGTACTGTGTGAGACTTGCAAGGCTAAGTGTAGGTGACTATAAGAGATTGAGTAAAGGCTTTGTGTTGTAACCTAGCTCAAGGAAGGAGGATCTAGCGGAGTGCATGCAAATATCTTGTCCTATGTGGAGTAGGATTTTTTGGCTCTGTGCATGTAGAATATTGACATAAGGAAATAAAAGAGAAGAAGAGTTGGTGGACATAGCCCCAGGCTGGGGGTGAACCACGTATATCCTGTGTTGTTGTGCTTTGTGCGATGTATTGATGTTTTTATGTGTTTACTTTCTTAGATGCTTTAATATATATGAATGATAGATAGATATTTTAATTCTTTGTGCTTATGGGTGAATGCTATATATAACCTATGTGAATGTGCTTAGTGCTTAAATATACTAGATCTGGTTGAATACTGTGATGCTCTGTAATTAGGGTTTTATCTGCGAAGTAGGTACTGGTTAGATATTGATGAATTGTAGTTGCTAAGTGCTTTGATAGAGTATTGTAATCACATATCTGTGTCCTAGCTAAGGTTGCAGACATCTGAGTCCTGCAACCACCCCTGCCTCTACCTCAGGTGAGACTTCACCTTCTTCATAGGTGTTGCCGAAAGGGCCGGTAGTTAGGGTTTTGTTGGTGCGTTGTTGTAGCATTGAACCCTGGGTATACCCCTATGCCAACAATAGTTCTCCAAGTAATGACATTTCAAATTCATTCTTTATGTATAGGTTGATGTCTGCACTTCCTTTTCTGAACATTGTCTGTTGTAAATATTTATCCAGTCTAGAGTACCATTCTCTAGGAGGCTATTTTAGACCATACAAGGCCTTCTTCAATTTACACACATAATCTACATTCTCTGAAAACTGAAATCCTTCTGGTTGTTCAATGTAGACTTCTTCTTCAATTTCCCCATTTAGAACAGATGATTTCACGTCCATCTGATTCATCAAATGTTACATTGATGCTTTCCACAACTTTGTTCAATCTCGGATTGTAACAATTGTATGCTTTTCTTGTACTTGAGTAACCAACAAGTACTCCTTTTTCTACATGAGAGTCAAACTTTCCCATTCTTCCATCTTCTCTTTTGATGTAGCATTTGCTTCTAAATATTCTGAAGTGCTTCACATTTGCTGGTCTTCCTTTCCATAGCTCGTAGGGAGTTTTGTCAATGTTGTTTCTGAGCATTACTCTGTTTTGAATGTGAGTTGTTGTATGCACTGCATGTGTCCAAAAAATATCTATCAATTTGGAATCCATTAGCATTGTTCGATCCATTTCCTGTGTAAATATCATCCATTATCTCTGAACTACTCTCTGAACCAATCTATGAATCCATGCTCTCATCCACAGTCATGTATCTATCCAAACCTGTTAAGTGTTCTTACAAATCCATCTCTGTCCATATTGTCCAAGACTCTACTACACAATTGTCCATAATGCTGACCCATTTATCACTATACTATGATGAAGTATTTACTACTTCAACTGATTGTACTTTTGCTAACTGGTTTCTCTGGATATGTCTTCTCAAACTCTGCAAGTTGCTCGAATGATGGTTCTTTGGTATGTCACAACTATCGCATAGACTCCCCCGGTCTAATATTCATGTTACCTGAGAGTCTCTAAGCCGGATGGCTCAGAACAATTCCTTCTTTGATGTGTATTCATCATCATATTCATTGGTAGATTCATCATCTCTATGAGCTTTGACTTGTTTCTTTCTGTCTGTGAATTCATCTCTCACTACAGTTCCTGAAAGTACAATCTCTTGAACCTGTTCCTTATTTACCTGTCCTTCTTTTCTTTCAGTTATTTTCCAAACCTTTCTGTATATGACATATTTATTTTTCTCTGTAGAATTTTCTTCATCTTGTTTTATTTTCAATCTTGGGATCTCTGAGACCTGGTCTTTGTTCACCTGTTCTTCCTATTTTCTTATCCATACTTTCTTATATTTGATATCAGTGTTCTCTTTCACAAAATTATCGATCATGCTTCTACAATAACTAGCTATGTGTCCATAGTTATGACATTTGTAACATTCAATGTTACATGGGGCCACATAGGCATTTCTTGCTTGAACATTTTTTTTATAATCCCTGCAATCTGCAACCTTATGTCCAAAATTAGTACAATAAAAGCAATGACCATAAAAGAAATTTGCATACTTGGGATTGAATGATCTTCTTTGTGGTGTAGTCCTTCTGAACTTCTACCTTGACTGATCATGATCATGATTGAAGCTTGTTTGTGGCTTGAACATGGATGGTCTTCTTGAATATGTATCTTTAATAGTTTTCTTAGATTCTGGTTGACCATGATTCCTTCCTTTGAGTACTTCTGCATAACTCTTTCTATTTTCTTCATTCTTCGTTTCTAGGAACCTAGAGTGTTTATCTTCATTATCTATGACTAATATGGATGTTTCTGTCTCTTCAACATTCTTGTTGAGCTTGACAATTTTAATCCTCAATGTGACAACTTATTCTTCAAGCTTCTCAACCTCTTCTTCTTTATTCATTATCTGATACTTCATGACTTCTTCTGTTCTTTTCGCTTCTTCAAGTTGAATTTTTAATGTGATTATTTATTCTTCAAGACCTTTCTCTTCTTGACCAAACTCCTCCTCAAGATGGTTTAGATCGTTAGTTCTTTCCTTAATATGATCTGTCAATATATTCTCTCTCAATTCTTCTTCTTCCTTTTGTGTTGCTATGTTTCCTTTGATATTCAAGATTTTCTTCAATCTTTCTGGCTTCTTCTAACTCAGTTCTTAATTTCTCAATGACATTTTGGGCTTCTTCAAAAATGTGAACACTTTCCTTTTGTTTCATCAATTCTTTCTTAAGTGACTTGTTTTCTTCTCTTAGCTCATCTAAAGCACTAATCAATTTTTCTTTATAATTGTCTTTCTTTTCAATTAGTTTTTTTGTCTCATTTCCTTCATGACATTCTATTTCAAGATGTCTTCATTTTTCACAATTAAAGTAAAACAACATACCTCTGGTGATTATGTACTCTTCATCTTCTGAATCTGTTTGACATGGTGAACATAATTCTTCTTGATCTGTACCTGCATCTTCTTTGGCATTTTTTGAATCTGTAATGGGTGGAGAATATATGTCATGTAACTTATCCCAAAGTTCTTTGGCTAATAAAGATTTACCAACCTTTTTTCTTACCAGATTAGGTAATCCTTCCCAGATGAAATCCATTTCTATTTTTTTATTCCTCTTCAATTCCTTCTTTGTTGTAGTATTTTCCCTTTTTGAACTATCATATCTTATAACAACTGATAGCCAAATATAATGACCATGTGCCTGTAAAAATACTTTCGTCCGTCTGTTCCACATCTCATACTTTAAACCATTCTGACTATTAAACAATGGTACTCCATTCTCAGAATAATCCATGATCTCCTTCCAGTGGTTAAATTGTTTCCTGAAGGCACCTGCTCTGAAACCAAGTGTTGGATTACTGAGAGGGGGGGAGAATCACTAATAGAGAAATATAATC
This sequence comes from Picea engelmannii, assembly GCA_009831015.1. Lineage (NCBI taxonomy): Eukaryota > Viridiplantae > Streptophyta > Pinopsida > Pinales > Pinaceae > Picea > Picea engelmannii. Next base: position 837,165 of record ML781811.1, read on the forward strand.
ATTTTTAACCATATAATGCAATTGTTATATCAATGTAGCATTATCATCCAATAATTGCAGAGTATATAAACAATGAGCAAATGAGAAATCATACACATACACAGTACACCGGTGTTTTTATGTGGAAACCCAAATTGGGAGAAAACTACAGAATGATTTTTCTTATATGTCTTGAAGAATTACATTCATTGGAAGGACCAACTTCCTTTGTTTTCCAACTGCAACTAGAAGGAGGCTCCAACCCCCTAGTTTCTTAGGATACAACCTGAGGGAATCTCCAACTCCCCAATTCTCTTGCTACAACTAGAAGGAGGATACAACCCCCTATGTTCTCTGGCTACAACCAGAAGGTGTCTATAACCACATGTCCTTGTCTTGTCCAACTGCCCTGAAATAAAAGTAGAATGATGGAACCACTTTCACACTATCACTGTGAGATATACTGTTGTAAACCTATACCAATCAACCTGTAATCAACCTGTACCATAAACAAGTGCATCAACCATGTGTTGGCATGTTTTACAGGCAGTGTATGCTTGTTATTGAAGGAAAGTAAAACAGTGATGATGGCTTGAGTACAGGTATAATGTGTCAGGCGGGCACCAGAAGTATTTTGGGAAGACGCAATAGAGCAAGCTCGTGAAGACCAAAAGAGATAGTGCAGAGGTGCACGCAGAGTGCAGAGTATGCGTGTTTGTTATTGATGGAAAAGATCATGACCAACAGCACAACGATGATCGCATGGCAATATCAGAAGCTAAATTCCATTTTGGGTATCAGAAACAAAGACTCCATTTCGGAGTTTCGGATACCGGGAGTTGGCGGAGTGAAGGAAGCAAGTCACGGCAGGAACTTCCGAAATGCGAAACACCAAAATCCCAAAACATCCACATCAACCAGAGTTTCAGATACTAGGATTTGGAGGAGTCAAGAGTCAAGACTCTTCATCACATGAGTCCCGAAGTGCCAAAATGCGAAACGTTGAAAATCCTGAAACAGGCACATCAACTGGAGTTTTGGATACCGGGAGTTGGAGGAGTCAAGAGTCGAGACTCTTCATCATAGGAGTCCTGAAGTGTCGAAATAAGAAATGTCAAAAATCCCGAAACAGACACATCAAGTGGAGTTTCAGATACCAGGAGTTGGAGGAATCAAGCGTCAAGATAATTCTTCACCACAGGAATGTCAAAATGCCTAAATGTCGAATTGTGAAATGGCGAAATAAGCACGAGACCCATCATTTATAATCCAACGGTGTAGGTTAATCAGGAATATGATTGAAGGGCTATTGTTTCTCTTCACAGTTAATCGATCAGTGGCAATTTAGTTGTTGATACGGTTTTTGGAGGTTCACAGTGTAACTGCTAGAAATGACTGATTGTTTCTGCCAGAGGACTGGAAGAGACTTCAAGGTGATCGCCAGAGAACATGAAGAGTCTCAAGGCATCTGCCAGTGGAATGAAGACTTTTCAGGAGGTAATTGACAGATGGAAGAGTGTTGAAGCCTGTAACTGCAACAAAGAGGATGAGTTCGAATGTGACAGAGAAGACGAAGAGTCTCGACTGGTAGATAGGCTAAGGAATCTCAGCATAACACGCAGTGATGATGGACACATGGGTTTAATAGCCAGAGAAGCTAAAGAGTTGTAATGATGATCAGGCAAAGCACTCGACATGAAGATCATGCAAAAACATTGTGCATATGGTATGCACAAGGTGCACAGAGACTATAAGAATGCAGAACAAAGAAGAGATGAGGGGGGTTGTAGAGAGGAATCGTACACGGGGAAATGGATGTTGTGGGCAGGAGTTGAAATACATAGAAGAGGCGTGATTTAGAGAATCAAAATAAGATGCAGAGCATAAAGTGCAGCAGAAGCAAAGAACAGAGATGCATAGATGAGACAGTAAAAGAAGACTGAGGTGCACTTCTAGAGAAGTGCAGAAGATCAGAAAGTGCAAGAAGATGCAGGCAGAGAGACACTGATATAGGAGAGCAGAGTAGTGTAGTAGAACAGTGATGAGACTGGTAAGCCATTGATGAACATTATATCACTGTAATAAGTTTCAGTAGAAAAGATTTATATTTCAGGGTGGTAGGGAGGTGCTAGGGAGGACTGTTGTCCTTAGAGGTTCAAGTGGGTGCTTGAAGTGGGTGCTTGAACACAAGGAGTTGTAGCTTCCATATGGTTGCAGCTAAAGAAACCAGGGAGTTGGTGCTTCCTTCTAGTGGGTGCTAGAGAAACCAGGGAGTTGGTGCTTCCTTCTAGTGGGTGCTAGAGAAACCAGGGAGTTGGTGCTTCCTTCTAGTAGGTGCTAGAGAAAATAGAGAATTGGTGCTCTCAGCAAGTTGCAGCTTGCAAAACAAAGGTTGTAGCCTCATTATGAGTTGGTGCTCATAAGAATGATAATGTACAGAATGTAAAGATTACTTATCATATAAAGAAGAATAGGTTTTTACCCTTTATGGGTTTCCTCAGGAAATATTTGTCTTTGTATATTTCATATGTGTGAATGATGTTGAATGTTCTATTGCTTACTTCCATGCATTATTGTGATTGTCATTCAGTTCTCTGCAAAGAGTTTAAAATAATCATAATTGTTTAAGCTCAGTAACAACTGATTCACCCCCCCCCCTCTCAGTTGTACAACAATTGGTATCAGAGTCGGCCCCTTTTATGTAAGGGTAGATCCTAGAGCTTAAACATGTCAAGCCATGAAGTAAATTCAACCAATAAGGCTCCTCTGTTCAATGGAACAAACTTTGCCTTCTGGAAAGTTAGAATGAGAACCTACATAATGGCTTTAGGTGCAGATGTCTGGGTTGTGGTAGATACTGGTTATGTAAAGCTAGTTGTACTAGCTAATAAGGAGGACAAGCTAGATTTTAGCTTCAACGCTAAGGCTATGAATGTTATCTTGAGTGGGCTTGTAGAAGTAGAATTCGTAAAAGTTATGCACCTAGGAACTGCCAAAGAAATGTGGGACAAACTCATTAGCAGTTATGAAGGTAATGAAAAGGTAAAGGATGTCAAGCTTCAAACCTACAGAGTACAGTTTGAACAGCTGAAGATGAAAGAAGATGAAACTGTTGAAAAATACTTTCTGAGAGTTGAAGAACTGGTAAATGCAATGAAAGAACTTGGTGAAAAAATTAAGGAACCTTCTTTAGTTCAAAAAATTTTGAGATCTCTACCAGATAGGTTCAACCCGAAGGTCTCTTCTATAGAAGAACTTACTGATCTAAAAACCTTGGAGTTTGATCAACTTCTAGGAACATTGATTACATATGAAATGAGAATAGTTAAAGATAAACCCACCTCCAGAGAAGCATCATTTAAGGCAGACAAGAATGAGGATTTTGAGCCTGATGAAATTGAAGCAAAATTTGTGAAGAGACTGAAGAAGGGATCAAGAAAATACAAAGGTAAACTGCCTTTCAAATGTTTCAACTGTGGTAAGATAGGTCATTTTGCAAATAAATGTCCTCACAAAAGAAATGATCAGACATGTGACGATGAGGAGAAGCACAAACACAGAAATTTCTTTAAAGAGAATAATTTTAAGAAGAAAAGTCTTTGTGTAAACAATGATGATGATCCTTCAGATGATGAAGACAATGACTCCTCTATTGAAGATAAACTAAATGACTTCATACTTATGGCCAAAGAGGACTATGATAATAAAATCACAGGAAGTGAGGCTAATGAAGAAGAAGTTGTGGTTGATATGGAAGGAGAACTGATCAGTGCACTGGAAGAGATTGACAGACTCGAAATTAAGAACAGAAAGAAAAAACAATTCCTGATATAGTTTGAGAAAGATAGTAAACAGCCTGATGAAGACTTTGCCCTACTAAAAGTGGAATTAGAAGAGGCAAAAAAAATCGAGGACATTCTGAAACAACAGTTATCAGAAAAGAAGGCAAGATGTAAAGCTCTGGAAGAAGAAGTAGTGAAAACTAGGAAAGATTTGGAGAGGTTTCAAGCCATGTATCATCAGAATCTATCAAGTATCAAAGCCTTGGAAGGATTAGCCACCATTCTGAATCAGCAAAGGAATCCAAAGCTGAAAACTGGTTTGGGTTATAGAGAGGGATCAAGTAGTGTTTAGCCAAGAAACCAAGAACCTATCAAGTTTGTCAAATCCTCAAACATTGACAACAGTCACTCTGCAGAAACAAAGAAAGAAAATCAGCCACCAAGAAAGAATGAAAGAAAAAGTACCAGAATCGAATCTGTAGATCAGAGAAATTATCAGCATGAAAGAAATCGACCTCCTCAAAGAAGATAAAAATTTTCCAGGTACCAATGTTTTTTCTATGGATAGTGTTTCTTTTGTTCTAACTTTGGTCATAAAGCTGTAAAATGTTCTTTAAAATTAAATTATGAGCAATCAAAACATTCAAGGTATAGATATCTGTCACAACAAAGAATGAGACAGCCAAGTAACAAACCACCATAGACTGCAAATCACTCGATGGATGGGAAAAGGACACAAGTTAAGAATAACAATCGTTATGATCCTTTATTCGACGAACCAGAATGTTACATCTGTCATAACTATGGACATAAATCTGTTGACTGTCGCTTAAGGAACTATGAACCAGATTTGAATTTCCCTGCTGAAAATGTCAAGGTTTGGAAGAAGAAAGAAAGTGACAAGTGTGGATTAGTGTTGTCAGCTCAAAGACAAATGAACCCTTGGTATATAGATAGTGGATGCTCCAAACATATGACGGGAGATAGAGGTAAGTTTCTATCTCTAAGTGAAATAAAATCAGGAAACGTAACCTTTGGAAATGATGCTCCAAGTAAAATAAAGAGTAAAGGGATGGTGAGTTTAAGTAATGGAAAAGGAAAATCCCAAGATGTTCTTCTTGTAGCGGGGCTAAAACATAATCTTCTCAGTGTAAGTCAAATTTGTGACAGAGGATGTGAAGTGATGTTCATATCCAAGGACTGCAAGATAAACTCTGTAAACTCAGGACAAGTGGTGGCCAAAGGCATAAGGACAGAAAATAATGTATATGTGTTGAAAGAAGATAGAGAAGAGTGTCATCTAAGCAAACATGATGAAATATTGTTATGGCATAGGAGACTTGGACATCTAAACTTTGACCACTTAATCAAGCTCAAAAATCTTGAGGCAGTAAAATATCTTCCGAGAATATCAAAGCCCCAAGATTCTTTGTGTAAACCCTGCCAAGTTGGAAAGCCAACTAGGACACAGTTTAAGTCCAAGATCTCTACTTCAACAGAGAAACCACTCCAACTAGTTCATATGGATTTATCTGGACCATCAAGACAGGAAGGCACAGGGAAAGAAAACTACTTCATGTTGATTATTGATGATTACTCCAGAATTACTTGGGTTTCCTTTCTCAAGGAAAAAGCTGAAGCATTTGAGAAGTTTAAAAAATTTAAGGCTTTAACTG
>ML781811.1:843905-874180 GCA_009831015.1 Picea engelmannii
GAAAAATATCTAAGAGAAATGTTGAAAAGGTTTCAAATGGAAGATTCTAAACCTGTGGGCACACCTATGGTTACTGGATGCAAATTAAGCAAGGATGATGACTCACTTGATGTTGATCAAAGTTCATATAGGTCAATGATAGGAAGCCTGCTATACATCACAACATCTCACCCAGACATAATGCATGTTGTTGGAATGGTAGGAAGATATCAGTCTGCACCTAAACAGAGTCACTTGCTAGCTGTCAAAAGGATATCTAGATATTTGAAAGAAACAATGAACTATGGCTTATGGTATCCTAAGAATCATAATTTTCAATTATCAGTCTACTCATATGTTGATTGGGCTAACTACATGGATGAAAGGAAAAGCACGAGTGGAGGTGTGTTCTTCTTAGGAGATTCTCTAGTAGCATGGTTGAGTAAAAAGCAAGGTTACATTTATTTATCAACTACAGAGACAGAGTACATTGTTGATGCTACCTATTGCACTCAGGTATTCTGGATGATTCAGACACTTGCAGAATTGGAGGTAAAATGCACTGCACCGATCCCAATTCATTGTGATAACACTAGTGCCATCAGTGTGTCCAAGAATCCTGTATTCCACTCCAAGACCAAGCATATTCCCATAAAATACGATTTTCTGAGAGAGCAGGTCACCAATCAGATTGTTCAGGTCCATTACATTCCAACCACAGAACAAATAGAAAACATCTTTACTAAACCCCTAGCCAAGACACCATTTGAATATCTCTGACAGAAGTTGGGTGTCATCCCGTCTCACATCTAAGAGAGTCCATCCTGTTAGGGGGAGTTTGTATTGATTAAATATCTGATACCTCCGAAAAATACTGCAACAGCTCAGGGGGAGCATGTTTTCTTTGACATTGATGTCAAAGGGGGAGAAAAGAATAGGTATGGGTGCCTTTGTTGCCATCAATGCCAAAGGGGGAGATTGTTGACATGTTTTACAGGCAGCGTATGCTTATCATTGAAGGCAAGTACAGTAGCGATTATGGCTTGAGTACAGGTATAATCTGCTAGGCGGGCATCAGAAGTATTTTGGGAAGATGTTGCAGAGCAAGCTCGTGAAGACCAGAAGAGATAGTACAGAGGTGCACGCAGAGTGCAGAGTATGCGTGTTTGTCATTGATGGCAAAGATCACGACCAGCAGCACAACAATGATCGCATGGCAAGATCAGAAGCTAAATTCCATTTCGGGTATAAAAAACAAAGACTCCATTTTGGAGTTTCGGATACCAGGAGATGGAGGAGTCAAGGAAGCAACTCACGGCAGGAAATTCCAAAATGCGAAACGTCGAAATCTCAAAACAGGCACATCAACTGGAGTTTCAGATACTGGGAGTTGGAGGAGTTAAGAGTCAAGACTCTTCATCACAGGAGTCCCGAAGTGCTGAAATGCGAAACGCTGAAAATCCTGAAATAGGCACATCAATCGGAGCTTCAGATACCGGGAGTTGGAGGAGTCAAGAGTTGAGACTCTTCATCACAAGAGTCTCGAAGTGTCGAAATGCAAAATGTCAAAAATCCTGAAACATGCACATCAAGTGGAGTTTCATATACTAGGAGTTGGAGGAGTCAAGCGTCAAGATAACTCTTCACCACAGGAATGTCGAAATGCTGAAATGTTGAATTGCGAAATGGTGAAATAAGCACGAGACCCATCATTTATAATCCAATGGTGCAGGTTAATCAGGAATATGATCGAAGGGCTATTGTTGCTCTTAACAGTTAATCGATCAGTGGCGATTCAGTTGTTGATACAGTTTTTGGAGGTTCACAGTGTAACTGCTAGAAACGATTGATTGTTTCTGCCAAAGGACTGGAAGAGACTTTAGGGTGATCGCCAGAGAAGATGAAGAGTCTCAAGGCATCTTCTAGTGGAATGAAGAATGTTCAGGAGGCGATTGACAGATGGAAGAGTGTTGAAGCCTGTAACTGCAACAGAGAGGATGAGCTCGACTGTGACAGAGAAGACGAAGAGTCTCATCTGGTAGACAGGCTAAGGAATCTCAGCATAACACCCAGTGATGATGGACACATGGGTTTAACAACCAGAGAAGTTGAAGAGTTTCAATGATGATTAGGTGCAGCACTCGACATGAAGAGCATGCAGAAGCATTGTGCATATGGTATGCACAAGGTGCACAAAGACTATAAGAATGCAGAACAAAGAAGAGATGAGGGGGGTTGTAGAGAGGAATCACACACAGGGAAATGGATGTTGTGGGCAGGAGATGAAATACATAGAAGAGGCATAATTCAAAGAATCAAAATAAGACACAGAGCATAAAGCACAGCAGAAGCAAATAATAGAGATGCATAGCTGAGATAGTAAAAGAAGGCTGAGGTGCACTTGTAGAGAAGAGAAGAAGATTAGAAAGCACAAGAAGATGCAGGCTGAGAGACACTAATACAGGAGAGAATAGCAGTGTAGCAGAATAGTGATGAGACCGGTAAGCCATTGATGAACATTATATCACTGTAATAAGTTTCAGTAGCAAAGATTTATATTTCAGGGTGGTAGGGAGGTGCTAGGGAGGAATGTTGTCCTCAAAGGTTCAAGTGGGTGCTTGAACACAAGGAGTTATAGCTTCCATATAGTTGCAGCCAGAGAAACCAAGGAGTTGGTGCTTCCTTCTAGTGGGTGCTAGAGAAACTAGGGAGTTGGTGCTTCCTTCTAGTAGGTGCTAGAGAAAACAGAGATTTGGTGCTCTCAGCAAGTTGTAGCTTGCAAAACAGAGGTTGTAGACTCATTATGAGTTGGTGCTCATAAGAATGATAATGTACAGAATGTAAAGATTACTTATCATATAAAGAAGAAGAGGTTTTTACCCTTTATGGGTTTCCTCTGGAAATATTTGTCTCTGTATATTTTATATGTGTGAATTATGTTGAATGTTCTATTAATTACTTCCCTGCATTATTGTGATTGTCATTTAGTGCTCTACAAAGAGTTTAAAATAAGCATAATGTTTAAGCTTGGTAACAATTGATTCACCCCCCCCACCCTATCAGTTGTACAACACCTTGCACCAACCTATTCCAAACAATATGTAATCATCATGTACCATAAACAAGTGTATCAACCATGCACCAACCTGTACCTCAACTTGTAATCAGCCCGTACCATAAACAAGTGCATCAACCATGCACAAACCTGTAACTCAACCTGTACCATCAACGAGTGCATCAATAATGCATCAAATATGTACCAATCATGCATCGAATACAAATAAACTATGACTCATCAAGATGTACCAACATCATCAACTATACACCTCATGTGTCTGCCAACTCATCAACTACTTGTCTCAACCATGTACCCAACATGTACCTCAACCATATACCAATATAACCATCAAAATTTATCTATAAATATATCACACTATCCATAACCAAATACCATAAACAATTACATCAAACCATGTGCCACAACCTCATTGTTATACAACCTTTATCTGTAACATACCTCAACCAAAATCCCTCATCAATTTCATCATACAAATCTGATTTGTAACTCTATAATATTCCTAGTGTATATGATCACATACCTGTAAACCTTCCTTAACTTTAACAAAAAGAGACTATCATTTTATCAAACTTTATTTTAGTCTCACATGACTAATTTTGGATTAGTCAACAACCCTAACTTGCAATAATCATAACTATGTACCTATAATGAATAAAGATCTGAAAATGGTACGCAATGTTCTTCAGTGTCTTTTATGCAATTCCTCCAGATTTCACTGCTTGGAACCTCTCAGAAAAGGAGTTATAGCAAAAATGGCATACCTTTTTGAATTTTGGCTTATTCTAGAGATCTAACTTGTAGAGAATTCCCGGGATGGAATATTTGTTGTATAGATATGAAAATGTTAAACAACATACTAAATACGGCGCTCTAACCAATACATTTGGGCTTACTGAATTTGGATCTGTTATGAAGAAGTTATGAAGTTTTTACCCGAAACACTTGTTTTAGACTAGTTGCAGGACTAGCCACAAACCCTATTTTCCACAGAGTGTAACTCCAAAAATACAACAACCCACAAGATGAAATTTTTATCACAGCTACTTGGATATGTTTCCTAAACGTCCTCCCAATTTCATGGTCTAAATCATTGTTGCAAAAATGGTGAGATGACCTGTAAATAACATACCTTAGAAAGCATCATCAAAAGAATTTATCCTCCCTTGAATTTTTTCCTTCTTTACTTCACCTTCCCTCTAAAATTAGGCTTAGATATCCTTTAGTTACCTCAGTCATTTGTAGATATTCAATATGCTCAAGTGTGATTAAAATGAGAGACCCTTTCCTCTTATTTATACTTTTATGTAGCTTTTTCAAGGGGTTACCTTCTAACCATCTTAAACCACTTTCCTTATTTTAGGGTTAACCCACTTATAACCAATTGTCCACTTAGTATTTCTCCATTAACTTTATTATTTAAATAATTTATTTTGTATATACTTTGACTTATAGTACACTCATCACTTCACTTTATTATTTACCTTCTAAAATATCTTAAACCACTTTCCTTATTTTAGGGCTAACCCACTTCTAACCACTTGTCCACTGTTGGCCCTTGGTTATGGAAGTATGTGAAGATCAAGGAAGAAAAGGGAGAATGTGAACTTCGCGGAAGACACAATGGTTTTTACTAGGTCGAAGTGAGAAAAAGAGAAAAAAATATGGAGCGAAGTAAGTCGTTGAACGAGGAGATCGGGAATGATAGATAAGAAAGAAATAAGGATTGTGGACAACTCAGCAGGTGGGAAAAACCACTGTTGGATGTTTTGGAGCACCGTGCGAGAAGGAAGGAAAGACAGGCTGGCGAAGTCCTAAAAATATGGGTCAAGTTGACCTAGGGTTTTGGTATCTAGGGTTTTGGACACCTAGGTTTGGGCCTAAGGATGTCGGTGAGCTATTGTAATGTATAAATAGAGGTCAAGAAGACCTAGGTTGGGTTGGTGTCAAGATTGTCATTGTTTTTATCAATCGATCTAGTTGTTGTGAGAGAGAGAAGTGTTGAGTACGAGAGCCTTCTAGTATTGTAAGATCTTCAGCTGGGTGTGAAGATCAACCCTGTAGCTAGGTGTGCGGGGAGGGGAGAGAAAGAGAGAAGAAGAAAGAAGATCTGCTAGCTAAGAGCACAGACAAGAACTGTATGCTTTACCTAAATATATTATAGCATAGTTATATGGACATAGCCCGAGAGAGAGGGTGAACCACGTATATTTTGTGTTGCGTGTGATTGGTATTTTATCTCAGTCATTGATATACTATGATTGCATTACTATTTTAGATATGATAAGTAGATGTGCAGAATAGATCTAAGATGATAAGTGATATATGAATGTTGTGTTGTTCTTGTGTTAAATCCACTTGATCTTCCCTTTGGTTGTAGACATCTTTGTCCTGCAACCCCCTCATAAATCCTTCAGGTGAGACTGCATCTGCTTCATAGGTGTTGTCGAAAGGGCCAGTAGTTAGGGATTGTTGGTGCGCTCTTAGAGTTGAACCCTGGGTCTTCCCTTGTGCCAACAAATGGTTCCGTTGCTAGGAGAGGAATCTTATTGAGGCAATGTCAAGGTGGTTTCCATCGAAGACAAAGACTCTAAAGTGGATAGAGGATCAAGAAAAGGACTTTGTTGAAGCCCAGAAAAAGAACCCTAATATTAGTTCAGAGGATAGGTTGGAGAAATACATCTTCACTGATATACATGAAATTGTCTTTGGGGAAATCCATCAGGAGTTGTATGAGTGGCTAGCTAGATTGGTAGATACCCAGTTCGAGATCCGATCTAGACCTCCTGTGGTTTGGACGTCAGAGCTGATAAAGAAGGTGAAAAGAGTTGATAACGTCGTATCATGAGCAGTAGATCACTGGTTTGATAGCACCATTGGAGGGTACATCACAGAGTTTGATGTTGATAGAGTACAGTCATACAACGAAGCTGAGCGATATTTCTTGAAGTGACCCAGAGGAAAATTTTTACAATTCCTGAAGTTGAGACTCAAGATGTTATTGCATGAGAAGAACATCTTGAAGATACAGTAAATTGGTCATATCTAGAAAGGATAATGTTCAAGAATTCATACAACGATAGTGACACAGAAGATAGACATACGCACAGTGGGAGAGTGTTCCGAGAAGTTCACCTTGCAAACCTGTTTAAGAAGAACTACGGGGATGAAGGTTTCTACAGTGGAGAATAGGCAGAACGAACAGATGAGGAGCATTCAGAATCTGTTGGGACAGAGGAAGGGAAATCTAAAGAGCTTCGTCGGGGAGGACCTGAAACCTCAGAAACTGCGCAGACCATCGAAGTAATTATTGTTATCCCTCCTATTGATTCAGTAGCATTAATCAATCAGAGTAATCCTAGCCACCAGAGTGTCCAGAGTATTGTCAATAGTATTCCACCACATATTCAATCAGGAACCCTAGGAAGATCTATGGCAGATGAGATGAGGCTTCCTATATTTAGGGGAGATGGATCTGAAGATCCTGATCAGTACTGGTTCTTATGTGAAGCCATATGGAATATTAAAAATTTCACTGACGAAGTTGTCAAAAGAACCCAGTTTACTACCACTCTAAGGGATCGCGCACTGAGCTGGTACATGAATCTTGTCCAAGGACTTGCAAAGCCTAAGCCACTGAATCAGATTAAGAATGTGTTAATTGCAGAGTTCAAGAAACCCAAGTTGGAGTCACAATGTATTACAGAGCTAAAAGAGATCAAGCATAAGGTGGCCGAACCTGTTTGGGAATTCGATTAGAGATTCAAAACCTTAACAGGGCGTTTGACTTTTTAGATCCCCGATGAATAGAACAAAGAATGGTTCATTGTTTCCCTATTACCACACATTAGATTTCCTCTGATGCAACAAAAGATTCCTTCATGGTCTGAGGTGCTGGAGATCACCATGAATTTAGAATCATCCCTTATGGGATAATCCATCTCAGGTATGAGTCAGATCTTGAGTCAGCTAACTAGTTTGTCTCTACAGGTCGAAGATATGAAGAAAGACAAGGGAAAAGATAAAAGAGAAGACATATGGTGTGTCAGATGAAAATCAAAAGGCCATGACAAGGAACATTGTCCCCTATTCAATGAATACTTGGCTTCTGGAGCTCCGATCCCTTTGAAGCAAGTCACCTTACCTTGGTGCAAGGTATGCAGAAATAGACATTGTCCTGGTGAGTGCTACTACATGAAAAAGTATGTTCATACACCTACAAACTTGTACTATACATTCGGTAAGTCCATGGGACATGATGATATGGATTGTAGGGCTTACGATCTCATGCATGAAATGTCGAGAGACATATATAAGATTCAAGGTGAAGTACAGCAAGAAGGAAACACTACACAGTATAACTCTCCTAGGAGAGGAAACTTCAATCCTCGTGGTGGATTCATAGGAAGAGGACGAGGAGGAGAAATGGGTTGAGGCTGAGGACATATAATCTGTTATAACTACGCACAACTAGGACACCTCACATGGGATTGCCAAAACCCTTGTACTACTTGCAGCTACTGCACCTCGTTTGACCATGTTATGGAAGATTGTCCTGTCCTGCTAGCTAAGCTTCAAGAAAGACAAGGACCTTAGCAGAACCCACAAGCGCAACTGATATATGTTGAACCTCGTGGAGAAGACCCTAGATTCATTTTTTATAACCAAAGAAGGCGTTGTTAAAGGAGATGACAGAATGACCCAAGGGAAGACTATAGAATATTCAGAAATCAGGAAAGCTACATAGAAGACACAAATGTTTGATGCAAAGAAAGAAAGACAAATATTTGAGGAAGCAAGGAAACAATTCATAGGAGACCAAGGTTATTCATCAAAGAGAAGACCAGAAGTGATAGAATATGGAATGCCTCTAGCATTTGATCAGTCTGCTTCGCCAAAAGAAGGAAAAGAGGTAAGCAAGCTCATGGAATTAGTTGATTCAGGATGAAAGAGTTGTACAAGAGTTACAAAATTTAATAAGAAAATATGAGCTAGGAAAGATAGACCCCTTACTGAATAGGGAAGTACACCGAATCGGTAAGAAGAGAAGGAAAAATAAGGAATTACATTTGAATGCTCAAATAGGAGAGTATGAGATAGATTATGTAGTCCTCGACTTAGGTTCGAAGGTCAATGTCATGACGAAGCAAACCTGGGTGTTGATGGGAAAACCGAAGTTGATCTATTCCCCTATCAAGCTTAGGATGGAAAATCAACAAGATGTAAGCCCTTTTGGCAGATTAGAACATGTCCCTGTGGACATTGATGGAGTAAGAACATTTGCAAATTTTGAGGTAATTGAAATAGTTGATGATAGTTGTCCTTACCCCGCGTTGTTAGGAATTGATTGGGCTTTCAATAATTCCACTCTGGTTGATTTAAAGAAAAGACATATGACTTTTGAAAGAGATGGCCTTAGGGTCATTGCACTCTTAGATCCAGATTAAGGTCAGTGATACACAAAACCTATCAGAGAAGAAGACCATGCATATGCACTAGAAAATATATATAAGCTAACAACCAGACAGCCGGACTACATTAATCCTATAGTCGATGGGAATCTAAGCTAGTGAAGTGAGAGCGCATGTTCATCAGACTTAGAAGAAGCACTAGAGAACTGGCAGAATAAGATATATGAAGTATCTACAAGAAGATGTGCTCGATTAACTATAGAATTTCGCTAGATTGGCACAATAGTAAGCAACTTACCCACCTTTGATGGTATGAATCCTTTAGAAACCTTCTTGTCGAACTTTGAAGAAAGTGTGCCAATACAAAAGATATTATTGGCAATGGATGAGGCCTTGAAAGCCACACCGGAAAGATGGTGGGGGCACACAAAAGTAACATTACAGATTGGGTACAGTGTCATACCTTGATGACATCGTGGTTCTCAGCACAAGTAGAAGGTTGTGAAGTTCAGTACACAAGTCAAAGCTACCCAAAGGACCATGTGCGGAGTTGTGAGGAAGCCTGGAGAAACATTCCTCAATAACAATGGGTGCACAAATTCATTAACACATTGGACACGACGCCTATCAACTGGTACCTCCAAGCAGAGTTGCGCCTCATCACTACAAATTGGGAAGGTATGACTCAGAATTTTGTAACTACATTCCTATTTGAAAGCCAATTTCCTTCAGTAGATCAAGCACTACATATTGTGAGATAGAAATAATTTGAGGAGGCATCTAGCCTTCCTTTGGAACAAGAAGAGGACGAATGGACTGCGCCTCTCCAAAAATTGCAAGGTTGTTACAACATCAATGCTGATGAAGATGATGATCCTAGGAAGGTGAACATCATGGAAACAAAAGGTCAGAGAGATGTGGAAGGAATAGGAGTTGAGTTGCCATTCATTGGACAACCAATCAAGATTAAGAAAGTCAATATTGGAACAGAGCAGACACCAAAGTTTGCAAATGTTGGAGATTAGTGGGATGTTGCCACCATTGAAAAAATTACAAAGTTATTGCATGAATATCGGGACTTGTTTCCAACCAAGTTCACTGATATGAAGGGAATTAAAGGACCTATGGGAGAGATGAGGATTCCTTTAAAGCCAGATGCAAGACCAATTAAACAAATACCTTACATACTAAACCCTAAATATAAGGAAAAAGTGAAGATTGACCTTGACAGAATGTTGAAAGCAGGAATCATAGAACTTGTCAAAGAGTCAGAGTGGATTATCCCTATGGTGGTACAAGACAAGAATACAGGAGAGATCGGGATATGTGTAGATCTCAAGAAGTTGAATGATGGTTGTTTGCATGACCCCTTCCCTACACCATTCACTGACGAAGTGTTATATAATGTGGGAGGCCAAGAGGTATATTCTTTTACAGATGGATTTTCAGGATACCATCAGAACCGAATTTCCGAGGAAGATCTCCATAAGACCACATTTTTGAAAGAATGGGGATCCTACCAATATACAGTGATGCCATTTGGATTGAAGAATTCCCCAGCCATCTTTTCCAGGGTGGTGGTAGAAGCATTCAAGGAATTCCTGCATAAATTCTTAGAAGCATATTTTGATGATTAGACTGTTTTTAGTTTATTGAAGAATCATATTGAATGTCTAAGGCTAATGTTGGATAAATGCAGGCAGTGCCAAATTGACTTGAACCTGAAGAAATGCATTTTCTTTTCACCATTTGGATTTTTGTTAGGACATATTGTATGTAAGCAAGGATTGTTGGTAGACTCATCCAAGATCACCATTATAGTTGATCTACCCCCTCATACCTCAGTTAAACAGATGCACATTGTGTTGGGACACACGGGATACTAAAGGAATTTTATTAAGGGATATGCTCAGATTACAACACCCATGGAGAATATGTTGAAGAAGGATTGTCAGTTTAGTTGGACAGAAGAATGCTAGCAGAGCTTCGACACATTGAAACAGAAAATGGTTACTGCACCTATTCTGGTTTTCCCAGACTGGAGCAAGGAGTTTCATGTGCATGTCGATGTGTCTTCTATTGCTTTAGGATTTGTGTTAGCACAACCAGGAGGAGGAGATATTGACCACCCATTAGCCTTTGCTAGCAGGAAGCTATCAACTGCTGAAATTAATTACACCACCACTGAGCGAGAAGGGTTAGCCATGGTGTACACGCTACAGAAGTTATACCACTACTTATTTGGAGGAAACTTTAAAATGTTTACCGATCACTCTGCACTGAAATACCTAGTCAACAAGCTAGTGTTGGGGGGAAGGATATGCAGATGGCTTCTTCTGTTTCAAGAATATGATTTTGAGATCATAGTAAAGCCAGGGAGAATGAACAAAGGCCCTGACCATTTGTCAAGGTTGGAACATGGTGAAGAGACAACTAGTTTGGAGGATACACTGTCGGATGCACAACTATTGGCCATTAGAAATATTGATGACCACTTCGTCGAGATAGTCAAGTTCCTATCAATAGGAATGGCACCTAGTGAATATACAATTCCCCAGAAGAAACAACTAATAGTGTGTGTTGTCGACTTCTCACTTATAGTTGGACATCTATACAATATGGGACCTGACGATATATTAAGAAGATGTTTTATGGAGGTAGAACGACCATTGATCCTCGCAGAAGATCATGAAGGCATCATAGGAGGACATTATGCAGGAAAAGAAATTGTGTAGAAGGTTCTGAAAGATGGCCTTTGGTAGCCTACCTTACACAGAGATGCTAAAGACTATTCCAGAGCCTGTGAGGTATGCCAATGAGTTGGGAAACCATCCAGAAGAGATGAAATTCCATTAGCCCCACAACTGACCCTACAAGCATTCATAAAGTGGACCATTGAATTTGTTGGACCTATAAACCCACCAAGAAAGCGTACAAGAGCAAGGTACATAATTACAGCAACAGAATACTTGACCAGATGGGGCGAAGCAAGCAAAGTTAAGGATTGTAGTGACTCTACAATTGCGCACTTCATATTTGATGACATCATAACTATATTTGCATGCCCAAAGATCCTTATGAGTGATCAAGGTACACATTTCATTAATAAGACAGTTGAAGCCCTAACTGAAGAATTTGCAGTCCACCATCAGAAGAGCACACCTTATCATCCACAAGAAAATGGGACAGTTGAAGCACTCAACAAGATCTTGGAGACATCACTCATGAAGATTTGCAGTGTGAATAGGGATGATTGGGATTTAAGAGTACCAACAATATTATGAGCCTATAGAACCACTTGCAAGAAACTAACAATGCAGACCCCCTTCAAATTGGCTTATGGTCTCGAAGTTTTTGTTCCAATGGAATATCTTGTACCAAGCCTGAGAATTGCTACCTTTACAGATATGGATGTCCCTGGCGCTATTCAAGAGAGGCTTGCACAGTTGGTTGAATTGGAGGAAGACAGATTTATTGCAAGATTCCATCAGCAGGTTTAGAAGGAAAGAGAGAAGGCCTACCATGACAGGCACATCAGGAAGAAGGAATTTAAACAAGGTGATCTAGTCCTGATATATGATAGTAAGTTCATCAAACATCTTGCGAAGTTCAGAACGCATTGGCTAGGGCCATACAAGATCATTTATGTTACAGAGGGAGGATTTGCGCAATTGAAGACTCTGAATGGGAAGTGGAAGAAAGGATTAGTGAATGGGAGCCGATTGCAATTGTATTATGGCAACCATCTGCCTTGCAGTTCTCAGTTAAAGCATGAAGAAAAGGGTCTAGGTACCAGGTGTAGTTGAAACTGGGTACCAGACACAGAAAAGACAGTTTGCACAAGGGAAAAAGAGGAGGCATTGAGCAAAAAGTAAAGGCTGCACTGCACAGTCCGGAGTCGAAGTAAAACAGGAATCTCAGACCTGAAGTTCCTCAAGAAGAGTCACAAGTGAGTGTTGGGGGCCTGTTGGCCCTTGGTTATGTAAGTATGTGAAGATCAAGTAAGAAAAGGGAGAATGAAAAATTCACGGAAGACACAGTGATTGTTATTGGGTCGAAGTGAGCAAAAGAGCAGAAAAGACATAGTGAAGAAAGTCATTGAACGAGGAGATCGAGAATGATAGATAAGCAAGAAAGAAGGATTGTGGACAACTTAGCAGTGGGAAAATCCATCGTTGGATGCTTTGGAGCACCGCACGAGAAGGAAGGAAAGACAGGCTGGCGAGGCCCTAAAAATACGTGTCAAGTTGACCTAGGGTTTTGGAAACCTAAATTTTAGCCTAAGGATGTCGATGAGCTATTGTAATGTATAAATAGAGGTCAAGAAGACATGGGTTGGGTTGGTGTCAAGATTGTCATTGTTGTTATTGATCGATCTAGTTGTTGTGAGAGACTATTGTTGTGAGAGAGAGAAGTGTTGAGTACGAGAGCCTTTTGAAATTGTAAGATCTTCAACTGGGTGTGAAGATCAACCCTACAGCTGGGTGCGCAGGGAGGGGAGAGAAAGAGAGAAGAAGAAAGAAGATATGCTAGCTAAGAGCGCAAACAAGAACTGTATGCTTTACCTAAATATATTATAGCACAATTTTGTGGACGTAGCCCTAGAGGGAGGGCGAACCATGTATATTTTGTGTTGTGTGTGATTGGTATTTTATCTTTGTCATTGATATACTTTGATTGCATTATTGTTTTAGATATGATAAGTAGATGTGCAGAATAGATCTAAGCTAATAAGTGATATATGAATGTTGTGTTGTTCTTGTGTTAAATCCACTTGATCTTCCCTTTGTGATGCAGGAGCATCTCTCCACGTCATCCAGCCGCGTCAAGTGCACGCATTCAAAGCTGAAGAGAGGCGCAGTCCTCATTTTGATTTTAGAATTGAATGTAATTAACTGTTTTAGCTGTTGAGTTGTGAAGTCGTTCCTTTGTGCAGGCTGTAGATAAGATCGGCTTTAATGTTTGTAAGGCTGAGATCTAGATCCAGATGCTGGACTAGACAACCCATTCAATGTAATTGAATAGGTTAGGTGAGTTTAGAGGGAAGAGCTCGAAGAGTCCCCTCAGGTAAAAGAGATTTCAGTTCTCATTTTGAGTTAGTAGTGTGGAGAATAGAATAGAAGAGAGTCTGCGAGTAGAGAGTAGAAGAGAAGGAGCCGAGACCTTGTTACAGGCCGTGCTCAGGAACACCTTGTCTAAACAGGAATTTGCCATATTTAATACAAAGAGCAGTTTTTCCTGCATTACTGTGTGTTAAATGGATGTCTGTGAGTGTTCTTCATATATTGTGAATGTATGTTGTATTTGTGCATTTGCATTGTTTGTTTGATTTTAGGTGAAGGTCTTTGAGGCTTCGCACCAAGAGGGTTTGACAGAACTCTGCGGGTTCTGAGAGCCGTGCACAGAGGATGCTTTTCTGAATTCTACGGGTTCAGACAAAGACGTGTTGCGGCACAGGAGCTAGAATCTACAAATCAGAGGGAGAAGACCTCAAGGTTGTTGAATACCTTGGAGGCAAGGATGTGTATGAGAGACACAGTTGCAGAGAGAACTTTGTTATGAGTTCTATAGAGCTCTACCAGGAGGGCATTGAGCATAGGCACGGGGTGCTAAGGAAGAACTTTGTTGTGAGTTTAGACAGGAGAATCAGAATCACTGAGGATTCTGAGAGCTCTGCCAAGTGGACATTGAGCTGGCGCATAAGGTGCACAAAGGACAAAACTGTTGAACGTTCTGTGAGAGAAGAAACTCTGCCAAGGGGGCATTGAGATATTGTGCAGACAGGCACAGAAAGAAGAGAACTCTTTGAGTTCTGTAAGTTGAGGAAGAGTCCACTGAGGGATCTTCATAGGGTTGCTAAACACCCTGAAAGACTCAGCAATCAGGTTGCTTGAGTAGAGAGACTGCCAGGAGGGCGTCAAATTCTCCATTTGTGGGAGAAAGGAAAGAAGAACCGAGTTTTCTATGGGGGTCGAAGCTACAGGAAAGCTCAGGATGAATAGCACCTGTGTGTGCAGGTAAGGATTCTGCAAGGAGTGCAGCACTTGAAGAATCCTTCGAGGATTAGAAAGGAGCAAAGCTTAGGAGGAACAACGTTATTGAGAACGTAGGCGAGGACTCGAAATCGTAGAGCTCACAGAGGAAAAAGAGGACAAAGGTTGAGGCCTTTGAGTTTTGGTGAATTTTCCCAAGGCTGGGAAGAAAGCGCAACAGCTCAGGAGGGAGCAGTATCGGTCATTGGAATAGCCAAAAAGATATGAACCGTTGGAAGGTTTTTCACGTCGAGGAAGGAGGCAGGAGAAGTGCACAAAAGAGGAGATAGTCAGTCATCGGATCTCACTCAGATACCCGTCAGCCGTTGGATCGGGTGAAAACGCACGGAGTTTAGCCTCTGGAGAAGCGCATAGAAGAAGGATGGATATGAGCCGTCAGATCTAGAGCGTAATACCCGACAACTGTTAGATCGGTTGGGAGCTGTACGAGGTTTAACTTTGTGAACAGGAGGGCTGAAGTCTCGAAAAGCATCAGGATATCGGCACTCGGGATATCGGGGATACCGAGGACATGAGGAGAGTCACTCGACACCAAAAACCATGAATTAGCGAGACTTGATCTGGACCGTTCATTTGAGAGCGGACGCGTGTCACAATATTACCCACATCAGGGACTCAGGCATCGAAGGTTGGAAGAGGAAGTCTTTCAACTTCACGAGTGGTGAAAAGGTGAGAGCTCCGTGTTGTGGGGCCTAACTAACGTCACATCGGGATATCAGCATTTGGGATATCGGAGTTCTCGAGGTCGAGAAGTCGAGAAATCGGTAGCGAAAGTCCCGAAATCACGAGATCGGATCAGGGTCGTCCATCTGTTGGGGATACGTGGCGAGGATCCGGACTATCGTGGAAAGTCCCGATAGAAAGCCAATCGGCGCATCGGGGGTTCAACGTTCACGAATCCTGAGGGTAAGACTTCCGGAGAATCTGAAGTCATGAAATCCCGACGAGGTGAAAGGGCTTGGAGAAGTCAACTCGCGTGTGTGTCAAGTAATCGGCATATCGACATTTCGCCCATCGGTATATTGGGGATCCAAAGGACGGAAGGTTGGACGCTTGGGTTGCGAAACCCTGATAGGGATATATGACTGTGGTCGTATGAGAGATGGTCGCGTGGACCAGGAGTCTAGCCAGGAGGGCTAACGTGTAAAAGGCGCATCAGCAAATCTACTCATCAGAGATCGCGGATTCAAGAGGACAGGAACTCTTGACGTCGGGGATCACGAAACCCCGAAACCCGAAATTAAATCGGGGAAAGGTCACAGGCGCGTGCAGAGGCCGCGACAGGGAAAAGAGAAGGACCTGTGGATCGGGTTGTTACCAGAGATTCCAATGGGGATCCAAAGAGCCGTTTCGTCTCAGAAGGTATATTTGAACGATCCTGTGAGCAGGCGAGGCCTTTGTTGAGGCAGAGGTACATCGCGTCTGCATCACTTTGGTTGTAGACATCTATGTCCTGCAACCCCCTCATAACTGCTTCGGGTGACACTGCATCTGCTTCGCAGGTGTTGCCAAAAGGGCCAATAGTTAGGGCTTGTCGGTGCACTCTTGGAGATGAACCCTGGGTCTACCCCTGTGCCAACATCCACTTAGTAATTTCTCCATTAACTTTATTATTTAAATAATTCATTTTGTATCCACTTTGACTTATAGTACACTCATCACTTCACTTTATTATTTAAATAATTTCTTCTTTGCAAACACTTTGACTACTTTGACCTTTGGGGGCTTCTAGATGACTTGTGAGGGTTCTCCAAATTCACATGGTCATAACTCTCTAACCGTGAGGAGTTATGTGTCGTTCCACATACCACCGGAAATGGAATGCCATGTATTATCCATATAGAATAGTCTTACCTACAAATATATCAAAACTCATACCATTATATATCAAACAAACTTGGGTCCATTACCCAAACCTTTGTGCTATCGAAATTTGCTACCAAACTTTCTTCAAGGGTTGACATCAATGAAAACCAACCCAATTAATCAATAGGGATTGTCTGGATTGGAGAGAAATGATGATGCGTTAATAATAGCGGCAAAGATTAGTCCCATATAGATTATGTCCCCTTAGACCAAGTCGAACTTGGAGATTAGGCCTCCATCCAACATGTCGAGTATATTAATGAATGAACAACGTTGATTCCATTTCTCAATTATGGAGTAGTTTACAGTGTACTAGATATCCTAGACAAAGAAAATTTTAAGAAATTGGAGACCCAATCGGCTAATAGGAAGAATACTCTTAAATACTTACTAGCAGGTTCTTACTAACAAGTGCACGAGAAACTAGTGTTATAGAGATGATAAAATTGTCCAAGTAAATCGCCACAACCCATGTTGAGCAACAACAAATAATCAATAAAGTAGCTCATCTTCAGGAAATGGCACATAAGAAGTACATTGATTTATTAGATTACTAAGAGGTAGACACTAAAGAAATCGAGGCAACTGAAAAATTGAACCCCAAGTCACGAGCATAGATTACTCAGGATCCAGTCATTATGTACCAGAAATAATGCACTTACTAGAGAAGTTGTGTAAGGAAGTCCTGCTACTAAACCAATGGAGGAAATATAATTGTGATAGTCATGGTTTCAACAAGAACAACTGGAGTACATGCAAGAAGATGTCAAATAGACATGAAAAACATCTCATAGATGGAAAAGGCATGCATTCATCTTAGTTGTTGGGTGATTTAACCAAGAGTTAGTACTATTGCCACCAATCCTAGATTAATGTCAAGATTGCCACCGTTCAATTATTTTTCTATGTAATGATTGTGCGGGTGTTAGAATTTGGTTATCCATTTTTCCTCTATATCAACGTCTGCAGTTCTGTTGTCTTTATCATTGGTTTTTTTTTGCAAAGACAGTTATCAGTTGGTTCACAGGTATGCATACAATCCAACCCACCTGGACCCTATCATTTTAATTTCATACCTTAACTATATAATTGTATATAGTGATAGATGGAATTATTTAATCCTAGAATCTTTAGGATTTTTTTTATTTAACTGCCAGCCAGAATTTCGTTCCACACTAACATCAATAATATTTTTAAAGTAAAAATTAAAAGATACTATATTTTATAAGAAAAAATGTAGTGACTAATTCTAGTTCAAGGCATATCAATAGTGGATAATACCAGTTTCAACCAAGAGAACTTTACCTGATTCTATGGATTTTCACTGCACCTTCGTTGGCTATCTTTTGAAGCTTCCTTGACTGTGCCTATATGTGTTACTTACCTACTGAAAATTATTTATAAGGTAAGAAATAACCTCTTTTTTCCACGGGGAAATTGCTCATTTATATTCAGACTGTATATAAAAATTTTACATGTTGGCATATTAAAATGCACTCATACGGTGTCCTGAGTCTACCTGGGCAGCACGAATCCTATGTCTCTGTCACTCGAACAGTCACAAAACAGTAACGGTTTCACTGTTACTCATACAGTCAGTAAACTGGCAGAAAACAGTCATGATTTAATGCAGTCTATTAGATACATCAATAGGACTGTTGTGTGCATCACTCGGCCTGTCAAAAGCGAGTGATCTACCGTTCTAAAGCAAAACCATGTTATCTGATATGCCCGAGTGGACTGTAACATTCTTTTGACTCCTTTTGGAAGTGGATATTTGGAGACCGACTGTGCTGTGTCCAGAACCGAGTCCCAAATACCAGTGGCTTTCCTGTGGTCTGGTGCCAACCTCGTCAGAGATTTAGTTGGATGGGGGGTCCCTCATTTCCATCTTCCCATCGTGAAAAGGTTATTTGACCAGGAGGCCGGGTTAGTGCCAATTTTGAAAGCTGGTCTGCAAGGATATTTTCTTCCCTGTAGATATGAGTGATAGTAAGGCTCTTGATGAGCCCTTTTGCTTCAATAGTTCGCTCTTTCCAACCCTCCAGTGCTACAGATCGAAGTTTGGCCTTGTCATTTATCCAGTCGATAATGACTTTGGAGTCTCCGAGAAGTAGTAGGTCATCTATGTTTAGTGTTTGTGCCAAGAGGAGGGAAGCCCAAGCCCCTAGAAGTTCATCTTTTGTGTTGGTTCCTTGGCCTCCGTTTAGCGTCCATCTGTAGGAGGTGTGGGAGCTGATAAAAAAGTGGCCTCCTGCCCTGCACTGTTTTCCGTCTAATTGAGCAGCTCCATCAAACCATGCGATAGGTTTGTCAGTGGGTAAGGTTATAGTTGGTCTGCGGAATTTTTGAACTATAGTGGGGAGGGGAGGACGGTCGAAAGATGAGAGAATGAGATGTGTCACAAGGTTTGTCGAGGGAGGTTTTTCATCAAAAATGGCGGCATTCCTTGTTAACCAAACATTCCAGCAGATGGTGGCTGGCAGCGAGGGGAAAGGTTGTTGTCTTGTGCACCATGAGCTAAAGCAGGAGGTTGTCGAGGGTCCCAGCCATTGCATGGTTAATTTTAGTGCCACTGTGACTTGGTGCTAGACTTGTTGAGTGAATATGCAGCTCACGAAAAGGTGGTATGATGTTTCGGTGTTCTCCTTGCACAGAATGCATCGATTTGGACCTGACCAACCCTTGCTTTTGAGGATGTCCCATACAAGTAATTTATTCTCTGTCAAAATCCATATAAATAATTTGAGCTTCAGCAGACAATTCCACTTCCACAACCGATTGTGCCAGGTCTGATCACTAGTGGGCCAGATATCCTCTGTCAAAGATTTGTAAATATTTCGGACAGATATGATTCCAGATTTGTCGCCTCCCGTCCAAATGAGTTTGTTTGGTCTCTCTTGAAGGCATATGCCTGCCTCGATTAGGTGTTGTCTGTATCTGTTCCATTCCACTGAGAGTTCTCTGTCAAGTGACAGCATAGAGCTAGTTTGCCAGGATTCGCCAAGTGAACTGCTCTTGTGGGGGGATATTAAGTGGAAAAGATAATGATGGCCTAAAATATGTAAGCGATCCAGCAATTTTGGGGAGAGTTGGGATTTTAATCCCATGCCGAGGATGTCATCTTTACCAATTTCAATAGTTGTTCCATTGCCCAGCAGCCAAGCGATCCAGTGAAGAAGAATAGGAAGCGATCTTTGAAGGTGCTTCCAAGTCTGAGAGCCTCTCAGTGGGAAGAAGGTGGCTGATCTGAGCCAGGGATGGATTGGCAAATGTGCAAGATATTTGTCTTTTATAATGTTGTGCCAAATGCCTGGCATCATCAGAATACGCGAAAGAGTGTTTGCCAAGAGGGCAAGGTAGGATATTTGCAGGTTTCGCAGGCCCCATCCACCTAGAACTTTTGGTTTTGAGAGCTTTTCCCACCTACATAAATGGATGCCTCTGCTATTCTTTCTTTTTTTCCAGAGAAAGGAAAAGATCTGTTTGCGAAGATTTGTTAGC
The DNA here is from genome assembly GCA_009831015.1 of Picea engelmannii. Lineage (NCBI taxonomy): Eukaryota > Viridiplantae > Streptophyta > Pinopsida > Pinales > Pinaceae > Picea > Picea engelmannii. The sequence continues at coordinate 863,795 of ML781811.1, forward strand.
ATAGATTGTGGGATGTATGCCAGCGCCATCCAATATACCGGGAGGCTTTCTAAGACTGCCTTTATCAATATGTATCTACCACCAATGGACAAACATCTATTGCACCAGTGTTGAATTCTGCGATCAAATTTATCATATAACCAACACCAATCCTTTGCTTTATAGCTTGTTGGCTTGATAAAGTATCCGAGGTAGGTGAAGCCCATCTCCAGGTCTCGAGATTCAATGCCGAAAAGTGCTTTCATTTCTAACTGGGAAGCTGCTCTCACGCCTGTGGTCAAGAATATAGACTTCTGGAAATTTATATTTAGGCCTGTAGCAGAGAAGAAAGTCATTAGCACATTATAAATATCTTTCCATTCAGACATGGAGTCCGATGTCATTATAATCACGTCATCTACGAAAAGTAAATGTGTGATTTGTGTCAGTCTTGATGCTCTGATTCCCGTTAGTTTGCCATCTGATTTACTTTTTTTTAACAAGATGTTGAGGCATTCTAAGACCAGAATTAAAAGCAGGGGTGAGAGGGGACATCCCTATCGTAGTCCTCTTTCACTATGGAAAGCCTTTGTTGCCTCGCCATTGATTAGGACTGCCAGGGAGGCAGTAGTTATGCAGCTCATCATCCAGTTTGTGGTTGCTGCCCCAAATCCACATTAGATAAGGGTGAGATGTAGGAAGTTCCAGTTGACGCAGTTGAAAGCTTGTTTTAAGTCTAGTTTCAGGAGGATGGTAGGTAACGTTTTTGTTTTTATGCTGTGTATGCATTCCTGTGTTGTGCCTATAGCATCCAGGATTTGTCTCCCCTTGAGAAAACTAAGTTTCTCTTCTGCCAGTGCCCGGGAGAGAAGTGGACGAATCATGTTTACAATGATCTTGGTGATGATCTTGTAGCTGAGGTTACACAGCGAGATTGGTCGGTAGTCCGAGAAAGAGCGAGGATGATTCTGTTTTGGGATCAAAACAATGAAGGTGTTGTTCGGTTGTTTGTTAACCATTCCTCTGATCCTCGATTCCTCAATGGCTTCCAGTAGGTCATGTGCCATTAAATCGAAATAATGAAGGTATAGTTCCACCGTCCATCCATCGGGTCCGGGGATTTTTTCTTTTTTAAAGCCTTTTAATACCTGTAGAATTTCCTCTTTTGTGCAGGGGGTTTCCAGTTCTCTCACTTTCTCTTCTATGACCATCCGATGGAAAAGTTGAGCTATCTCTGCCTGGTCCTGTATGGAGATGTTCTGGTCTCCTTTGAAAAAACTCTTGTAGTGATTATGTGCCTCTTTTTTTATGTCTTCTATGCTGTGATAAGTGCTGCCATTCTCAGCCTCAATATCCCAAATAAGTTTTTTATTTCTACGGTGGCTTGCAAATTGGTGGAAGAATCTGGTGTTGCTGTCTCCATTACTGAGCCAGAGCGCACGACTTTTTAATCTCCATCTTTTTTCATCTACCTGGAGTATGTGCAATCTGGAAGCCTCTAGAGTGCGTATATTTTCATCAATGTTCCTCAGCTGGTTAGATCTTGTCTTGAGCCTGTGTAAGCAAGAGAGTTGTAGTTTGAGCCTATTCAGGGTGGCTGTTTCATGAGATTTTTTCCTTTTCAGCCAGTTTATGGTGTTAGATTTTAGTCTTTTTAGTTTACTGACTAGAGTGCCCTGTGCATCCCCTGGTAGAGAGAGTGATGGATTTGTCCAGACTATTTTGACAATCCGGTCAAATTCGACCTCCAGCAGCCATGCCGAATTGAATTTGAATGGGTAGCTTGCCTCCGGTTTACCATTTCCAAGATGAAAGCAGATGGGAGTGTGATCGGACAGGTATGTCAGGTCGACCCAGGCCCGTGCCATGAGGGAAGAAGTGAGCAGGTCTTCGAAAATCAAGAATCTATTGAGGCGTTTTTCAATGCTGTGTGAGCCCATTCTTCCATTTCGCCATGTAGGCAAAATTTCTGCAGGTTCCATGTCTACTAATGCATTTTTTGTGAGCAGCGAGTTGATGAAGGCCGCTAGTGGGTCAGGTTTTTCCCTGTCGCCCCAAATTTCCTTGTTGTTGAGCGTGAAGTTCAGGTCTCCGGCGATAACGAGGTCTTTTATGGCTAGTAGGCCCAGGCAGTCCAGCTTTTCCCAGAATGATCTACGCTCCAGACACGGGCCGTAAGTGTTGAGCAGTGTCAAGGTAGAGTTGAGTTCGTTGCAGGTGCCAGATAAGAGGATGCCACCCGGGCTGAGCAAAGGCTTAAAGTCAAAATGTGCTGGATCCCAGGCTACCAGGAGTCCGCCTGAGCTACCAATGGAACTAGCTGCACAGGCCATCTAGTCAGGTCGGAGAGAAAAAATGAAATTTCTTGCAGCTTCAGCTTCTACTAGCGTTTCTTGTAAAAAAATTATTGTCGGTCTGATCTTGTCGAGTAGTCATCTCATGGAGGCTAGTTTCAGGGGTCCTCCAACCCCTCTGATGTTGAGGGAGATAAGTATCATGGTTTATCCCGAGCTTGGGCTTTTATTGCTCTAAGGGCCCGATTGGATTGATCAGAAGGTTGTGAAGCTGAACTTGTTGCCTCTGCTATTTCCTTTTTCCTTGTGTTTCGAGTTTTGAGAGGCGAGATCTCCAAGGCCAGTCCTCTGGACCATGAAGGGACTGTTGCGCTATTTGCAGTCATACCTGTGGATGCTGCTATGAATCCAGTGGGCTGTGCAAGTTGTTTGCCTAGGTAAAGCGGTAGTGGGATAGAATCAAAGGGTAGAGGGGGAGCTGGTGAAGTGGTGTGGAGAAGATTGTCCTGGACGTTGGTCGATAGAGGTTGTTCTGAGTATCCAGGAGGGGGGGTTGGTTCTCTTACCAGGGAATCTGAGTCAGCCGAGGGTAGAGTGAGTATGTTTTCTCTATGGGATGAGGGCGATGGTGAAGAGGAGTGGGCGGTAATGGGCTCACTCGGCTCTAGTGGAGTTACCGTATCAACTTGCCGAGCAAGGATGTTGGGCGCCAGTGGAAAAACTAAGTTTTCAGAAGCTGGGGTCGGTTCAGTGGAGATTGATTTCTGTGAATTGATTTTGAGTCTTTCCCAAGCTGAAAGAGATTTATAAAGAGAAGGACAATAATACATAATCTTGCTTACCATTGAATCATCGGGTGAATCAGTATTCAAATCTTGCTGTTGTGTTGGTGATTCCTCTGCAGTTGCATCAGACTGTGTGTCGTAGCCAAAAATCCTGTCCCCTTCCAGCGAGGTTGACTCTGTTTCAGTGGGTGGAAATTTGTGACAATCCCGTCTCAGGTGACCGGTTCTGCGGTAGAAGGAGCATCTGAACGGGATTCCCAGGTAGTCGATGCTATGGGCAATCTGGTGGCCTCTCCAGTCTATGTTTAGTATTTCTGGAAGTCCTGCATGGATGTCAAGTTCAACCAGTATTTTAGCCATTTTGCGGTTAGATGACTCCAGGGTGGCTGTGTCCACTGTTAGGAAACGCCCCAATGAAGATCCGATCAGTTCCAAAGCTTGTTGGTTCCAAAGTTGAAGTGGAAGGCCAAGTAAGAGGACCCAGATGTGCCTGAAGGAGAAATATTCAGTGGAGGGGTTGAAACTGAGCCTCCATCACTTTAGCATGAGGCTTCCACTGCCAAACGCCCAGAACTTGTCCAGTACTCAAACTTTATCCTCGGGCGACTTGAAGATGAAGCCATACCAGCCGTGTTGAAGAAGTAATACTCTGGGCAGATATCCTAGGAGAGGCTTCCATGAAACTGCTATCCAATCATCCAAGCTCTGTTTCCATCTGTCTTTGTAGGCCAGTCTGCCCACCAGAGCACATAGTGCCAAGTTTCATGCTTCAGTTAGTCCCATATCCATGCCTAAGATGAGTTTTGGGTGGGACTTCTTTGGTATCCAGACTCTCTGAGATTTATGTTTGTTGATAGGAGGGTGTCCAGATGTAGGACTTTTCTGTTTGTGGTGTCCACGGTGTCTGTAGTGAACGTAGGGTTTAGGTGTGTTCTCCTCGGGTAAAGGCTTCAGTGAAGTGGTTTCTACGTCAGATGAGTGGAGTATGGGTCCTGTCACAGGATAAATGGAGACTGGTGTGTGTTGTTTACTTAGATAGTGATTGTTTACCATCTCATCAATAGTAGCCATGGTGTCTGGGTGGTCCCAGGGGTCACCGGTTTGTCTATCTGTAGCGTCCGAGTGCAGTGTTTCCATGTGAATGCTACAGATAACACAAGAGAAGGGGCCTAATAGGTACAGGTTGTTTCCAGTCTGGTCTAAGAAAAGTCGGGAATAGTGCAAAGGCGGATAGAAAAAAGTTATAACAGTAGGAGAAAAGCAAGTGCCCCGAGAAGTTTGTAGTCTTATGTGAGGCTTGTGGACAGGTCAAACAGTCATGTGCTGGAGCAGATAGTCAGAGTTTAAAAAGAGATCGGGGTTAGTGCGAGAGACAGAATATTTGGGATAGCAGGAAACCCCGAGGATGTTGTTGTCTATAGTGGGGCTTGTGGGCAGGTCAAAACTGACAGAAGCAGGGGCGATGTTTCAGAACTTTGGAAGCTTCTGGAAGGCTGGTCTAAGGGGAAAAAGGGTTCATTCTGTCTATCGCATCTCGTCCATGTCCGTCCCTTTCAGTTTTGTTACACTTTGTAATGTCGGTAGGAGAAAGAAACGGTACCCCGAGGGGTCTGTTGTCTTATGTGGGGAAAGTGGACAGTTTTAATAGTCAGGATCTGGGGCAGATTTCAGAGTTATTGGAGGTCGGGGTTTGTGCAAGGACAGATGATGGGGAGAGTTGGATCCCCGGTGAGACTATTGTCTTTGGAAGTGGTTTATGGACATGTTAAACTGACAAGAGCAGGATCAAGAACAAAGTTCAACAGGAGGTCACTGTTGAACCAAAAGATAGAGTGGGGGAGAGTCTGAAAGAAGAAACAACAAGCTTGTGGAACAGCTATCTAAGAGGTAAAAGTGGTCCTTTCTACCTAATGTCTCGGATGTGTTCCTCTTAACATGAAGAGTTGTATTACTTGGAAAACCAAACATCCAAGATTTGTTCTGACTGTGTCTCTCTCCCTATCCAGTGCTTTCAGTTCCTACCCTTCGGTCAACCAATCTGTTGTCTTTGATTTCGAACCAGTCGTTCGCCCAATCCTGTGTCCAGACCAACGTATGGAGTATTTGGAGTCGTCAATGGTGCAAAGGGTTCCACGCATAGTCACGCCTATCTTGGGCACCAAAATCTTTAGTGTTAACCCGTTTCAAAATGTCGTCCTGAATTTTTCGTTGGAGCTTCAACGGAAAGTTTGATGTACCTATCTAGAGGCAGTATGGCCGAGTTCCACCGGGAGAAAATGAACAGCACGTGATGCAATGAATGGGGAATGAAAACCGATAAACAAAGTAAATACAAAGCGAAAGACAATAAAACTAGAGATTGTTTAGTAGAAAGATAGTCATCTTATCGAATCCTGTCTGAACTGGTTCAAACTCAATCTTTCCGGTCCTCCCTCCAGGGAAAATTCAAAAATTGCCTCGGCTCTGGTTCCTCCATTTCTTATCTCTTCCCATAAGAAATAACCTAAAATGTTTATGTAGTTGAATAAGCATTGGAAGGGTTGGTTCCCCATTTCCCTGATAATGTGACAACACCTCTACGAACAATTTCAACATTATTTTATTTTTAAGACCTAATACTACAATTTCGACATTATTTTATTTTTAAGACCTAATACTACAATTTCGACATTATTTTACTTAGGACTATACATTTAGTAGCCATTTTTCTCACTTGCATAAGTTTGATATGATCTTAAATTGTGATATTTTGAAAATTTATTTTTTTTAAAATATTGAAATGTTTGTTGAAATTAAAGTTATAACTGTATGTGCTATGTTTCAGCGTATGATAGTATTTGACAGTATTAAATGCAAAGGAAGTGTATGACAGTATTCGACGACACTAAAGGCGGAGGAAGAATGATTGAGTAATGGTCGTGAGGGGTCCAGATCGATCAAAGTGGTGATCCCAGGAAGGTACACATTAGTTGTCAACCTATCAATGAAAGTTGTTAGTTGTAGTCTATATGTAATCATAAGAAGCACAATATTGTATTTTTGTCTTCCCAAAATGAGACAATGGAATATCATATAAGCTCCAAAATAATATGACGAAATATAATCTATATACCAAAAACAATATACTTATTTCAAAAGGAAAGAAGCATATCCAGTATCATATGACATGAAAGGAAATCAAGCATATGTGAGCATGATCATGGTTAACAAGAGAGGGAATATTAGTGTAACAATATAATCTAATTAAGATCATCTAGTTTAACAATATTACTCAATATTAGTTTAGTTGTGAGTATTATTATCTGACATAATTTTTTCCATGTTGAATGAGTTTTGGATTAAGTAATAAATAGCCACTTGATTGCAATGCACCAATTAATTAATAAGTGGATACTTCAATATATATATATATATATATATATATATATATATATATATATCACCATGTCTCTTTCCACTTGATTTGCACAAAAGTAATGCTGCCATATGAATAAATAGTATAAACAAAATCTAATTATTGATGTTTTTATCAATTAATATCAATCTACACACTCCAACAATTTACATAAAATATATATATTTTAAAATTTTATATAAAAAATATATATATATATTTTTAAAATTTTAAAATTTTATTAGATAATCAATATCTACACCTCAACAATTAATTCAATGGTTTATTTATTGTAAAATTCTTTTCTCATTATACATCATTTATATCCAAGTAATTCATACACAAAAAATAAATAGTGAAGATTTTGATGTAAGTGTACAACATATATCATTAGTAAGGAATACATTTCCACACTAATTTATTAGATGTAATGATAATATTCTTGATGAAAACACAATTAACATGCACGCATCCATCTCTATGGGCTTGACCAATAAATTATTGAACTTTTGACTTAATTAAAAACGGATGTAATAGCGAGTGCAACAGAGCCAGTTGATCATATGCTAACTTATCAAAAGCAAGTACGATGTACAAATATACAATTTATGTAGTTCCAAACAAACTTGGCATCGCCTTAAATCTGAAATACTTAATGGATCCATTAGGTTAAAGAAAAAAATGACACTTTGTTGCTTATATTTCACCTCTAAGAAAAATTCAAATTGGAAATATGGGACATGCATGTCTTAATTTGATTGATCAAAACCCCATTACAAGCAATCAACTTTTACTTAAAAAGATATAGTCACTACTTCTCAAAGCACTTTCAAATTCAATTCATTGATGATGGCATCGATGGCATGCATGTCTTAGTCGGATCAATCAAAAACCTCTTACAAGTAATCTTTACTAGAAAAGATTACAATCACCGTTTCCCAAAACACTTTCAAATTCAATACAACATGGACATAGCCACTGTGGCACTTGTTTATATTAGTGAGCATCATAAACTTACATAAAAGTGTGTATATATATATATATATATATATATAGCAATCTCCAAGATGTATATATTTTTATAATTGAAATTGATTGAAAGTTGACATTGTGTTAATTTCATCTCTTCAAATTATTTGCAACTCATGTTGCACATTAAGTATACCAATTAAACTGAGAATGTAGTAGAATTATTAAATTATTAAAACATAGTTATAAGTTGCAATAACTATGGAATAAAATTACCATTTCACTAATATAGTTACCACATGGAATAAAATTAAATGAGGTTTCTACAATTTAAAATAGGCTAAGATCATGCCTCTTATACTATTGCTTGTTAACTGGTTACAATGTTTAGTTTGAAAATCCAAGAAATAAGATATGGGCTAGCTGAATGCCAACCAATGGAAAGAAAGTCTACTATGTTCTAGATTTTGTTCATTATCCTTGGAATTCCAATTTCACACAGCATTCTACAACTCTATCAATGCCAAAATGAAGTAGTACTTTGCAGCCTTCTTTCAATGTGAAAACACAACACTTGATTAACCATCTGCATCTTCCCATTCACAATGCAATCAAACAATAATATAAGCACCTCATTTATGCACAATGCTCTTTGACTCTTTCACACCAAGATATATCTATGTTTGCAACAAAATTTATATCAAACTCTTTCAACGATACACATCTACCCAATCGCATCGCTTTGTAGGAGATACCATGCAATTAAAGGATTGTATAGTTATATATAAACCCTAAATGCATTAATCAAAACAAGCACACAACAATAATGTGGCTCACAGATTTACTTTGAGATGTTCCTAGAAACCTAATTGGGAAGAAAACCAAGTTGATTGGGGATTTTATTAAGCAGGAAATCGATTGCAAAATGGTGGGATATACAAAGATTTAGTGTATTGTTACTCACTAGCAGGAAATTTGTAGATGGTCATGGCTCAACAATAATCTTCACTCATCGTGGAACATACTCAATGTCTTCTTCTCCTTCCATCATGAAGGAGACTAGTTTCTTGAGCTCTCATCTGTCCTACCACCCTTTTTCATTTCCTTCTCTTTGTTCCATTCGATGCTCCTCTTCATCACAATGTTTATTTTTAATGAGATTCCTTGGAAGGCTAACTATCACAATGTCTCATATCAACTTCCAAGAAAATTTTGAAATTTTTCTGAACTTAACCAAAATCAATTAAATACTTATTATAAAGTTTACAAAGAAATTTATTTGCCAAAAATCTAATTCAAATCATTTTCTTAATTAATTAGTGAACAATCATTAAATTATTAAAATATAACTATAAGTATAATTAGAAATTTCCATTATTCTTTCCTATTAATCACTTAACATAATTAAGTGATTATAAAATCCAATACATGTCATGGAAAAAAAACATAATTAAGTGATTATGAAATCCAATACATGTCATGGAAAAAAATATTTAGTGTCACCCAAATCTTTATTTATGACTCATTGATGCATGAATAATGTTATAGCTTAAATCTTACATCTTACCGAGATTTAAGATTTCCTCAGTGTTCACATAGAGTTGGAAGATGACACATTTCTTAATGTAAAGATTGATCAACCAACTTGGAACCCTAATACTTTATGCGATCAAGTTAAAAAGAGGGTCACTCGAAGTTGGAAATTGGAAAGTGTTACATTTTAGAGAAAATTCAAAATAATTTTTCATAATAAGGAATTTTGATCTTAGTGGAGTTTAGAGATTGTTTAACTCTGAGATTGTTTAAATCTAAAATAAATAGGGAATTTTGATCTTGTCCAGCAACCATTCTTAAATAGAGAATTTTGATCTTAATGGAGTTTAGAGATGGTCTAAATCTAAAATAATTGACGTTGTGAAGTTTGTCTAAAAAATCTAAGTATAGCCATGCAAAATTGGTCATTATATCAAAGGTGCATAACGACACAAAAGACCAATGCACGATACACATTATAATAATCAATCATTTAAATGGTTGTGTTTTTTATATAAAAATAAATTGCATAGTCCAATGTTATCACCTTGTCTTTCATGAAGTTTGGTCATACTATTAATTTGTCATGAAACATAATACGCTAACCTCATCACAGATACTCACATCCAAAAATGACACAATTGTGTTGCCATGGTTGGATAGCTATATCATATTAGCATCCAAATGCCATTAGTTGTGATAGATGATCTCCCATGACTTTTTCTATTCATCTTTTTTTTTTTTAATTATTACAACATAAAAAAAATTTATAAAAAAGATGGGAAAATAAATGTTTAGTTTTCTTTTAACTAATAATTTATATCTCCTCATGGAATTGTAAAGGGGTTTATTAGTTGGTTAATTGGATTGTTTAGTGGTTGAGAGAAGTAGAGTTTGAGTTTGAATAATTCAAGGATGATCATGCAATTTGGAGAATAGGAAAGGGGGAAGTAATAATAGGCAAAGATCTTTGGATTGGTTATAAAGGAAATTTTGGATTGTTAGAAGTACTTAAAAATGACTTGTATTTATTGGGGATTTTCTCATTTGAAGGTGTAAAAAATCTTAATGGATTAAATGTATGGGCTCAAGACTAGAAATCAATAAAATATTTGAACCTATAGGAAGAAAGAGCAGATGAATGACCCCAATTTGTAATATTGTTAAAACATAGTGTTATAAAGCTATCAAATCAACTACATATTGTTAAAACATAGTGTTATAAAGCTATCAAATCAAGAGGATGGAATTAAATGGTCAAGAAACAAGGGTACATATGAGTACACATCAAACTTAGCTACTCAACCATGGTGGAGGAAGAGCATATAAGAGAAAGAGCATGGTGGTGGAAGGTTTTAGAAATTGGAGAGCCCTTTGAAATCAAAGATTTTCTTTGTTTAGTAATGGATAACAAAATATTAACATTGGATAA
>ML781811.1:888870-977425 GCA_009831015.1 Picea engelmannii
CTAGAGTTTAATTAAAGAAAACTACTTGTAGGAAATTGTAATAGCATTGGAATATGGAAATTAAGTATCATGGAAGGAAGAAAAGGAAGACAATGATCATGTTTTCTCATCTTTGTGAGTGATTTCATAAAATTGAAGTATTGAAGTTAGTGTACATGGGCCCTAGGTGGCTAGAAATTTATTGAGCACACATAGTCTCACATATTTTAATACTAGAATCCAACCCATTGTGAACCCGTAGTCTTCAATCAAATAAATGTGAAGTTTTCCATTGATTCAAGTATTAATTATAACTTATATATTAATCCTAATTATGGATGTGTCTTTCCACCTTCCTCCAAGTTTAAGTTTATGATGATGATATTCTTAAACCATATTAGGAGTTGTTGAAGTGATTGTTTGTAGGTTACATGGAGAACAAAGATCCTCGTATAGGGAAAAGGAACATAGTATTTACATTGCATTATTGTCTAGGTATTTGTGTTCAAGTTACACAAATAAGGATCCAACCAATCATCTAGAGCAAAAGTTGCACAAAGTAACAAGCCTTACAGCCATCAAAAGAATGAGATCCTTGTATAGTTGAGAGGAACAAAGGCCTACTGTCCTTTCTGCAGACAAATTCCACTATACAAGTGATGAGCTATTTAATTACCCTATAATTGGTAGTAAGAGTAGTTAAATAGATTATCATTCATTTTTCAACCCAGGGCTATTACTTCTTGTGAGATGCCTTACATTGTATGTGCAGGCTCCAACTTATTTGCTTACAAATGGTTTTCTACATGCTTCTATGGTAAAGAAATGAAATTTCATTACTATCTAGGATATGGGATGACATTTTGGAAAACAAGAGAGACCCCACTTTGTGGAAAATTAAACACATAACAGAGAGTAAGCACACTCATCCAAATTGTAGGCACTATTACATAGCCCATCTACATAATGACTTTACCTACTAGATAGCCTAATAAATCAATAAACACCCTTATACCAAAAGGGAAAATCTTTGTGTGGTTGACATCTCATTCAATATTTCAAAGTCTCCAGTGTTGGTTATCTCTAAGAGGATTTAGTGACTAGTATCTTGAATGTAAATATTAAACTACATAATTCATGAATGCTAAATACCAGCTAACCTACAAGATTCAATACTTAGATGAAAAGGATCAAACTAAACTACATAATTTAACCAAGCATATATTCTAATAGAACATAAAAACAATCTAAGGATCCACAACACATGCTTCTCTAGAGTTCCTCCCCCCTATAGAGAGAAGGATATTGGGATATACTACAACAACAAACTTAAGTCACAATACAAATAAACTCAGAATGAACATCACAAAATTGTAGAATAGATTTTCGATACGTTGTATTTTATTCCAAAACTCACAATCTTCTACATTGTTGATTCCCTCCCTGGGTAGGGGTGAATGTTGCCTTGTATACATATATAGAGAAACTTTGGAGAAAATCGGTTATAACAAGATTTAAATGTCATCTTAACCAAATTCTCTACTATGGGCTTGGGAATTGCAGATTCCTTTATCAATTCAATAAACTACTAATTATAACCAAGAGTAGATACAATGACATTAAGAAAGGAAGTATTAACGCAATGGTTTGTTATGCCCAAACATCATTACTCGAGAAAACTTCTATAGTGTGCATATGTTGTATCATTATTTTTTGAGATAACCTCTTGAGATGATTCTGCACATGCTGAGGTGGCTTGGTCGTTCAATGGTGGATTTGCATAGCATCCTTGAAACTACTGGAATTGGGTTTCCTTGATTTGTGGTATTGAGATGTTAATTGAGTGCTTAAATGAAGGATCTTTAAAACGTAATATGTCCAGCCATTATCCATATGCCACATATGAATTCATAACATTCTTCTACTCGTTTCAAAATTCGTTGTGTGGTTAGTGGCGCTCCATGGTAGTCCTGTGCATATCTTCACAAACCTTGGAACAAAAAACTAGTATTACATAGGAAAAAACTTGGTAATATATGATTATTTTTAAGTTCAACAATAATCAAAGAAAAATCAAGCAAAAACCCTTTAATTTCCCTATTTATTCTAAACCTCATCTCATTGTATTGGTGTAGGAAATGTCAAGCAATACTGAGGCAAAAGGGTAGAAAAAGAGACCAAAAATATAGATAGGAAGGTCAAAGGCTAGCCAAGAATATTCAAAGGGTAGCCAATAATATGCCAAAAAGAGGGCTCATCAACAAGTCTAAGAAAAATCTTTTTATAAAACATTGAGAATGGAGCTTAGAAGAAACTTCTGCACATTATCCATGTTGGTGAAGCAAGTGGGACATAAGTCCCTAGTTTATGGATCATAAGGTATCAAAGTAGTTGCATCCTTGATCGTGACACAACTACCATAACTTTGAAGAGACATTGCAGACCTTGACATGGGTAAAACAGGCAGAGAAAGGTTGGAAGACTTAAGTGCCACCAATGTTCATATTCAATAAGAGAACAAAAACTTGAAGAAGTAGGTCCATATGTTCAACAAGATGATGGAAGAGCCCCCGCATGGGGTGCAACTTGGAAAAAGTACGAGGACACTTGGAACCAGGCGGCCAGGGGAGTTATTAACCCCGGCCTCCATCCCACAGACATTAACTTCCCCATGGCTCACACCATGAGGAAAGTTATGGTAGTGTGCCTGGCTAGACTGGTTGGGTTAATGGTCGCGCAATCAAGCCAGACCAGGTGTACCAGAACCAGGTTGGTTGTCAACTCGGATTTAATGGAAATAAGGGTTGTCAACTCAAGGATGAGCAGCAATAAACGAGCTTTCGCCTTGGTGTATTCCTCCATTCTTCATCTGGCCTAGTGTATTCTTCCTTTCTGGTTCTTCGGCTCTCCTAAGAGTTCCAACATTTTTTCTCTCTGTGTTTTTTTCTTGATCACAAGTGTCATCTACCCTGCCTCCAATACCCCCCTCCCACCATACTCGCTAAGTCCCCACAAGCTCCTTTGCTGCATTTCCACCAGTGCCTTCTCCCACTCCTCCAAGCACCATCTCTCAGCCTCCATTCACCTAGCCCTTCACCTCTATAATCTCCCCTGCATGCCCAAGGAAAGAGGGAAATCCAAGAGGGGTTCTCATTATTATAGCACCCTCTCCTGATGCAATAGACTCTCCCCCTCCCAGATTGCTCTTCTTTCCCATTTCACAAGCCCTTGGCACACCAACCAGCAGTCAGATGCACCTCAGTCTGCTCCTCTTCACCTCCTTGGTGTCATCTCGGTAAAGGAGGAAGAATAATCCTCATCTGCATGCATTACTCCATCCACCCCTCTTTTTCTCCATGGTCTGAGCTCAGTTAAAGAGGATGAGCCACCTTCGTGTGTGCACTCTCCTCTAGCCACTCTTGGCACCCCCAATTTTCAATCCACAGGACCCCTACTACAGTGATGGTAGTTGCATGGTGGAGGAGGAAATCCCCCCAAGTTGGAAAGTGGAGGAAAATGTAGCAGCAACCAACGAGACCACCACAGAGGTAGCTGGCAAGGATGAGGAGGAGGAGAAACCTCAAAAATTAGAAAACTTCACCTCCAACTCTTTGAAATCGGGAAAAAACAGGATGATCAGATGCACTCTCAGAGCATCATTGGCCAAAGGATGGACATTCTATTTGATTCTCTAGAGGATGCTCCTATGCATGTCAGAAGCCCAACTTGCGGCCAGTGGTTAACCCTGGTCTACATAATTCATGGACAACCAGGCTCGACAATGGAGTGAAGCCTCCAGTTTATGGTTCTTCGTCAATTATAGTTGTGGGATTAATGGCTTAGTTTACCATAGCAGCATGATAGAAGAACATACATTTTTGTCATATACTATTTATGTAGTTTTGTTAATAGTGGCTCTATTAATAGTTGGTCTTAGAGACCTTTTGAATACTGTACACACTTTTTTTTTTACGCTGATAAGATGCAGGATTTTGTGTAAGCATTTTTTTTCAAACAACTTTAATACACATGTTGATGTGTCAATATCAAAATATCTAAGAGCCACTTGTTCTGGTTTCCCATCTGTGGAATAATAGGTGTCTCACACTTTTCATTGTACAACTTACATATGTCATTAATATAAGGATCTACTTTTATTTACAAAAAAAAAACAAGATGATGGAAGAGATGAAGAAGCAACTTGATACCTCTTCCAAACTACTACCATTTCTAAAGAAAAAGTTTGAAGAATGCCAAGACTCCCTCACTGTAATGATGACAAATTGGGACAAGTGCATAGTGCAATTTGTACACCTTGGTGAGAAATTCATTCAATTGGGTAGTTGGCAAGAATATAAGATCACTCAGATGATGTCACAACTACAAGAAGAGTTGAGAAAGAAGGAGGATTCCTTGGAAAGGCTCTAAGTAGTTTTCCAAGAGCACCAAGAAGCAATACCACCATTCATTGCCACTTCCTCGACCAACACCATAAAAACACCACTTTGGTAAGCTCACCTTCCTTGGATTTCTCTTAAGAGAAACATAGTGAATTTGAAAAGAATACCAAAGGCATTGGTTCCAAACTCCTAAGGACCATGGGCTATGATGGACAAGGGCTAGGCAAGAGAAGACAAGGAATATTGAGCCCCATTATAGCTACACCATGGGTCAAGCATGAAGGCCTAGGATTCAATGGAAAAATTGAAAATCCCATGCCCATGAAGATAATTGTTTTGAAGGATAAAGACATGCCAGAGTTGGCATGCTCATCAGGAGAAAGAGCAATGGTAATTGAAGGTGGCAGCCCACTACCACCTCAACCTTCTTGTGGAAATTTGGAGAAGGGTGGTGATGAGAAGAGATTTAAGTCTTAGCCTACACCATCATTTAGAAGAAACAAAAAACAAATCATCCAGGGAAAGAAGAAGAATAATACCAAGAGGTCTTCATCAAACAAGACATCCTTTGTTTTTCATTTCCGCAAGAAGAGAGGCCAGAGAACTATGAGTTGTTGGTACTCAAAGGATTATTCATTCTATGAGAAGAAAGGCCATATTGAGGCATATTCCTGGGAGAATAAATGAATATTCCACAAGCTTGAATGTTTTTAAACGAGGAACAACAAGAAGACTTCTCCAATCCAACATCAAATTCAAAGGCACATGGAGAGGAGTAAGATAGGCAATCTCCATAGCGACAACAAGAACTTTTTCCACCACTGCAATTTTAGTGGTCATTGGGAAGTAAAGTGTTGATGAATTCATTCAACACTTCACCCTAGAAACCACACAACCAAGAGAAGGGTGTGGAGAGTGAATATTGAAGAATATGAAGATACACATGCATCTCTAGTCAAGGAGAAAAATACAGCTAGGGAGATATAGCAATAGAGGAGGTTAGTGACACCAACAAGATGGACAATAGGTCGATGCCAATGGAAGCCATAATTTAGTTCTTGTTTATGGTATTTCATTTGAATAACCTCGTACTCAAGATGTGTAGGATATTGGTGCATGAAGGTCAATGGCCTTAGATACGTTCTTGGGAACTCCATGACATGCTTGCAAGCATGTGTAGGCATAGAAGAGTTGTTTCCATGTTAGGAAGAAATTGATCCTAGTAGATGAATGCAATTGAACTTCCCTTGAGGATTTGTTATGTGATGGTAGCATGTTGCGGTGACAATAAACAAGGATACTAGTATTCAACTTGGATTCATGGCTGCCAATGAGATGGACCATCTCCAATGTATAGAGAGAGATGGGAATGGGTGTTGAGTCTAAAGTTTGGATCTAGAGATCGCTCATAAATGAGAGTGAGTGAGCAAACTTCTACATTGTAGGAAAAATTGAGCTAGAACCATAGCCAAAGCCATAGCCAGGGATTGTAGCTAGTAGCCAGAGCCACAAGCTAGACTCGGAGTTGTTCCCATGAGCCAGAGTCAGAGCCACATTCAAGAGAAGAAAATAGAAGGCACATTGATCCATATTGGTTTCCTTGACCTTTTGGAGACCAATCAAGAGGTGTGATATGAAATGGATCCAAATCAATGAATGGGTAAGACTTGGTACCTGTAAGACAATTCAATAATTAATGAAGGTTAAGAAAGATATGTAAAGCAATGAAAATATAAAATTTGAATTATGCAAAATGAACATGAGAGGGAAAAAAAAGAATAAAATTAAAATTAAAAAATAAAATAGGAGAGAAGTCTGAGGAAGGGGAAATGAAGGGTCGTGGTTGTTTTCCTTCCCCTTATCCCCCAAATCTCCCCATTTCCTCCTTCACTCTCATTCTCAAGAGGTATTTTTTTGTCCAAGGAGAGGAGGATGCACAAGGAGAATCAATTTCTTTGTAACTAGATATTGTCAGAATGAAGAGACTAAGCCCCATTTGAAGTTAGTTTTCCCATTTGAGTTTCTAGGTTAAAAGCATTGTCTATAATGTGATTTTTAAGAATTGATTTGAGAAAAGCAATATTTTTTTTTACGCCATGAGAAAGTTATATATATTATCAAACAAGTTTATCGTTCTTTCATCAATAAATATAACATGCATATCCTTGAGAGGTTATATATTAATGATGAGATGGTGTCATGAGCAGACTAGTTGAGAATATATTATGCAGATATTTTTTAACCATTGTATAGGTTTTTCGTATAGTATTTATCTGGTGTTTTCTTTTTGTTTTACACTTGTAGAATGTTATGTGCACTATTTATTTTGTGATTTGTTCACAATGCAATGGATATGCCATGGGCTATGAAGCCAAACACTATGGGTTGAGGTTTTAATGATATTATCGTTGCCTGGTATGAGATTTGATGTTGTTGGAGGTTTAATTATGCTTGATGGTAGATGGTAGGTGAGTATTATCCATGTTTCTTAGTACTTTGCAGCAAGTTCCTTTCCCCACCTGCTACTTATATCATTTAGCATGAAACCCAACATTCATGAAATATGGACCACTCATCCAAGTGGGTGACTGAGTTCAACGACTAGTAGAAGAGCTATTGGCTGTCATAAGAAATTCTAGACTGAGTTTCTGAATTGGTTTTAAGAGTTTTTAGTGTATTTATCTCATCCAGAGGATGCCCTCTCACTCCTTGAGTTGAGACTCATTGTCAGATGAGTGTTTAAACTTCACTCAGATCATACCTACCCCCTGCTACAATTTCATCCATATCTAGGCGAATTGCACCTACATGTGCATCGTACGAACTCTCCAAACAAATAATTAAACACTATTGAGTCAATTTCCTTTACCCACTCATTATATGACCCATCCATATGACGGTCACTCTAATTGAGTGATTTATCTACTGGCCAATTCTCCCATCTCTCTTGGTCCATTTTCCTCTCTGGTAAAATTAACTACCTCTTGGGATCTAATTAATTATTGGTTGGTCGATTGGGATTCCTTCTAGTAAATTTTCCCCTTAGCTGATCGGATTTCATTGAGCCTAGCCGACTACTTTCTAAGCTGGTCGATTTCTCTATTTACCATCGTATTGGGTACCTCCATTCATAGCAGGTCATCTTACTCTTTAGAGTTAAGGAATTGGAATTGACAATACATTGGTCTGAAGTTAAATTAAAGACAAATACCTACAAGAAATTGGAATATTCTAATTAACTATCATAGAATGAAGAAAAGGCAAACCATGATCATGTTTTCTCATCTTTGTGAGTGATTTCATCAAATTGAAGCATTGGAGTTAGTGTACATGGTCCCTATGTGGCTAGCACTGTGTTGAGAACATGTATTCTAACATATTTTAATACTAGAATCTAGCCCATTGTGAACCTATAAACTTCAATCAAATAAATGTGAAGTTTTCAATTGATTCAAGTATTAATTTTAATTTATATATTGATTATCATTATAGATGTGCCTTGCCATCTTCCTCCAAATTTCTGATGATGACAGTTTTAAACCATACTAGGATTTTTTGAAGTAGTTGTTTATAGGTTACACAGAGAACAAAGATCCTTTTATAGGGAAGAGGAATAGAGGATTTTCATTGCATTGTCATCTAATTCCTTGTGTTCAGGTTACATGGAGAAGAATCCAATCAATTATCTGGAGAAAATATTGCAGAAATAAAAAACCTTGTATCCATTAGAAGAATGAGATTCTTGTATAGTCCAAATAAACAGAGTCCTAGTGTCCTTTCTGCAGACAAAGTCATTTGTACAAGTCTAAGACAGAGCTCTTTATAAAACATTGAGAACAAATCTTAGAAGAAACTTCTACACAATATCTATGTTGGTGAAGAAAGTGGACTATAATTCACTTGTTTACATATCATGTGGTGAGAAACATGATTTATTTCACCCATGCTCCAGGGAAGGTTAAAAAATAGGGATGGTTATCTTGGGCACAAAAATCATGAAATGACCGCTTGCGAGCTGAGAAAATTAAGGCAAACACATGTTTTGGGTTTTCTAAGCCATATCTAGAAGTGGGTCATGAAAAGAGTCAAGAAAATGGTGGGTTGCAACTAAACAAAGAGATGTGAAATTTCAATCCATCCTACCTAGGGAAAAACTCATATGAAATGGAGAGGGTACACCAACCGCATCAAGCAAATCATAATATTAATTACTTTGGGAGTAAACCATTTTCTCAAATTTAGATTAATATTGAGCTTGATGACCTTACCAGATAGGATGAGTGGAATGACAATGTAATTGGAAAGGCGAATGTGGTGGAAAGGAATTTGATGACTTTTCTATAATTTTTTAAGAAGTGGTTGCATGAGGTTCAATTTTAGGGGAAAAGGGGTAAACAACTTCTCTTTTACCTACTCTACTTTAGCTTGGTAAACTAAAAGTGTGAAATCAAGTTAGCAAGTGCCCTTTCTTTATAAAACCATGTCACTTTAATAAATTTTTCTTCATGGGGCCTTTTAATACATGTTTCCCACGTTGTCCCAAATTAGTGAACCTTGGAATACATCGCATCAAAAAACTTTTGTCGGGAGATATGTCGAGGGAATATGTCTTACCTGAAGTTTTGTGTCACTATGAAACAATGTAGATGTCTTACACTTGTGTATATTAGCACAAAATTCTTTGAATATCTCCTTCAAATGATAAAAAACAATCACGGAAGAAAGTGAAGTCATTTTCACAATCCATACCTACAGGAAACTCATATGTCGAAGCAATGGCCAGTGGAATGGTTCCTAATTCTCTTGGTGATAGACATGATGGTGGTAAAAAAGTGAAGGATGAAATCTATGCCTATTTTAAGATAAGATCTTGATAGCTTGAACATCAACTTTCTCACTTTCGTGGGAAGCCACAAGAAAGAGATAGTGAAGCAATTAACCTAGGAGAGCATGAGATTGAATCTTTGCCTGCTAAATTCTATTTTGATGCTCTACAGGGTCCTGAGTTATAAATTCATAGGGATTCATAGGAGTTGGTTCTCCTAGCTGAAAAACAATGGCCATTTATTCTATGGTTTCCAATATCATGCCTTGGTACGTGTCTTGGTGTTGGCATTCAAGTCATTCATTGTAAAACACCTACACAAACACCATCCATGGAGTTTTTACATGTTCCTGATATTATCAACTTGGTGTTATGGTGTGTGGGACTAGCGTGTTACATACCTAAGTGTCTCACTACCAAAATTTTCATTTAAGTGTCGCATCTATTACACACCCAAGTGTCACACTACCAAATGTCACACCTAAGTTTCAAACTTAAGTGTCACACTTTATCAAGTGTCTCACTTAAGTGTCGCAATTTCATCACCATGAGGAAGTGTATGTCATAATCCCTAGACATGTTGAAGAGGAAATATCACTTGGAGGTCGAAATACTACCTTTTTCCTTGAGTTTTTGGCCTTGTTTGAGCTTCATCGTCCCCCTTCACATATACAAGGAGGGATAAACCATGATTATGACTCCTTTCTCAGTTATAAGGGAGCAATAGTCTTGTCCTATGTCCAGTTCTAGGGGGGCGATGAAGTAGTTGCAACCATCATGCCTTTTTTTGTGAAGTTGTTTCCGAGAGATTCCAGTTGGTTAATGGATTGGTTCAAGCTACCTTCTATTCAAGGAAAGGTCAATCTTGTTGGTTTATCCAAATCCTCATTTGACCACATCCTCTCCTCACAATTAGCCTATGTTTGTGATTCCTCAATGCCTATATAATGGAGGTCATATTTGAGTGAAAATTAAGAGGTAACTTAGAGCACCATACTTATGATTTTGTGACATTCAAGGGGATGGAAAGGGGATCTTCAAGGAGATACTGCAATATCAACATTGGGATTGTAAGTGATTCACTATTGATTGCTTTCCATTAATATATAACTTGTCCTATTCCCCTCATGCCTATGTGTTCACTATATGCATGTCTATTGTTGTCTAATTCATCATAGATAGATATTTTCTTCTTAACAACATAGTTTGGAAGAAGGAGATATTGCTTTGTTCCTTGTAGGATTTATCCTACACCAAGAGATTAGACATCAAGATCAAGGGTTGGAGCACTGGGGACAACCAATGGAAAAGAGGTAAGTCATCAATCATTTTCTTCTCATTATGATTGTTGATGTGTAGAATATATCTAGGGGGGAAGTAGTAAACCATTTGTTTCTCTACATATTGGATCAAAGGGGTCTTGATCCAAGGGGGGTTTCACTTGTCCACAAGGGAAATTTTTCCACAACATAGTGACACAAATTACAATTTTTTGGTATATACATTGAAGTGCATATTTTAATTTTAAGTTGTTTGGCGTGAATATGATCATCCAGTTTGATAGCTTATATAGCTTGTATGTTCTTAGCTCTTGGGGTTTCGCCACACATAACAAAATCTCTACATCCTTCTATATTGTGTGTTCTTAGGGCCAATATAATTTGTTTGGAACTAAAGATATATGGGCAGTGGATGCCAGGAGGTAGTAGAAGATTAACCAAAGTAGTTAATCCTTCAAACTATTTGGCAATTGTTGGGAACTTTGTTGGGGCATTGCTTGGAGAAACAAATAGATGGAATGAGGGAGCTATTTGTTTCTTTGTTATGGACCTGGCCCATTACCTGGTACTCTTTGTGACACTTTACTGACGATTACCCACAAATGAGGCTCTTCTGAAAGATCTTCATCCTATTTTTTCTTATTTGTAGAGGCTCCTAGTGTGGCATATGTGGATTGGGAAAAAATTCAAGGAGACTTTGGCTATGTTTCAAGGATTACCTATTTCATTTCTCTCTTTTTGTATAATTCTATGGTGGTTTCACTTAATTTCTTTCATGAATTCATATTTTATATTTCTTGGTGGGATTATATATTTCCTATGACTAGAGCAGTGGTTTCCCACAATCAAATATTCAGATAAGATAAGACACCCAATTACACAATCCTTAGTTGTGACATTGTCCATCATTTCATCTCTCATAGTGTTTAGTCTACTGTTGACCACCATTTTACATGCTAAGGCCCTCCGCTATGGCCCTTATATTGTTCTCCAACATATTGGGGAATATTCTTATCTCCTTGACTTTCCACCCCAACTAGGCATTCATGATGTGGTGAATGTGAATAGTCTAAAATGCCATGAACCCCCATTGATGGAAGATACTGTCACTATCTCTCATCCTGTCGAGTTCATCCCTGATTTCTAGCCTTCCTTGCTCCAAGACACCTTAATTGACACTCACCATACCACCAACCGTCATCAACAATATACCTCTTACCTTGTTGGGCGCACATGCCAAACTTCTACTTAGGATAAATGGTTTTCGGAAGCTGTCATGCACTAGACTTTTCCTCATTTGTTGACAGAAGTGGGGACACTTCTGGGCTTAAACATGGAGGAATTAGGAAACTGTTGACGGGCGTAAGTGACACACCATCAACTGGAAGGTTAGATATAGGTCGGGGTTGTCTAATTAACCCAAGTTGTTTGGTATGATCCGACCTGGTGGGTTTAATGGCTCCATTAGCCAACTAGGGTCCTAAAAAATAGTAAAAGAAATAAACTAATCTAAAGCTATGATCCTAACAATTTATATACTAATTACAAATTTTTATCCTAAAACGTAAATATACAAATTATTATAAACAATCTATATATAGTTTACAAGGTTTACTTGAAATCTTGAGAAAATGGATGTTCATAATAGTGTTTCTAAATAAGATAAAGTAAGAACATAAATCTTTTTAATGTTTAAATCTATCAAACTAATAAATACTAAGAGAATACGATTGAAACAATGACACAGAAATAGTCAAAGATAATTAATGCAATCATCGTTTCATTAATAAATAATTTAATTAAATAACACACAGACTAACCTCTAGCTGGTTAGCAAAACTAAGTTTATCTCTTTGTGTTGTTTGAGCTCCTGCTTGTCATGCATTTAAGGGAAACCTATGACAGAACATTACTATTACTTCCAGAATAAATTCAAAGAAGTGTTTGATATTTGGAGTAAATTAATAACAGCAGAAAGACAACTAATTAAGAATCATGTGATCTTAAGATAATCAATATCTGAGAACGAAATAAAACTCAATTCTGAGCATTGATATTATCCATCATTTAACATCAGAAATGAACTCAATAATAATCAAATGATCGATTGATCATGCATATAAAATAAACCAACATATCATGGACAACATTCAAATAATCATGGATATGAAATATCATGCAAAAACAAGGCTAAAGCTAAATTGACAGGATGATAATTCATAACATAGAAATAACAAGAGAATGCAATGAAATAAGCATCACACAATTCAAACAGGTCTAAAGCCAACAGTGAATTTCTTTCCCATATAATATCCCAAAACATTACATGTCCATATTGTAGTCCCAAAAAAGTTATCTCTACTACTGAACAACAACCACTATTTAAACCTGTCTTGGATCAATAACCTCTTATCATGCAAGATAGAGGGTAATCCCAGAAAATTAGATTGCTTTACAAAAATAGGATAACAAAGAAACATTCATGTAGGAGTTTGTTCATCAAAATTAATTACATAAATGAAATTGTTTTATCAAACAAAATGAGAAGTCATTAAGCCATGCAGCGCATAATCCATGATTTCTTCTCTTTGTGAATAGCATCATAACTGTTTTTTCTCCTGAAAATGATAAAATGAAATTGAATTTTAGATAACAATACAAACTAACATTTACAAATAGACTGGCTACGGAATCTTGAGATTCTATAGCTAGTCTTAAATCAAAAATAAAATCAAAATAAATCTATCTATTTTATTCTTCCAACGGAATTAAATCAAAGAGAATCAAAACAATTTTTACCATTTCAGAGATTAGACAATGAAGCAACTGATAAGTTTGAGTTAATGATAGCACTGAAATTTGTTGCGTTCTTGATAACCACATTACCAGCTCGTTTAAACCTTTTGCTTGCCCTGTCAGCATTGGATCGGATGCATGCTTTTAACTCTTGATTTTCCCTTTCAATCAAGGAGTTTTGAGATGTTGTATGTTTTAACTGTGCTTGGACATAGGGTATATCCATGTAGTATCATTCAACCCAGTCAAGACAATTTTCACAGTGCACGGGAGCTATGGAAGGTAGAGGTTGTGTATGTTTTGCAGAGGGCATTTTGGTATGTTCTACAACTTTCTCCATATCATGGCATATACCAGCGAAGCCTTCTTGATTTTTTAGGAATGGAGGTAGCTCAGAAACGAAATCATATCATATATCTTCACTACCATTTTCATTTCCGAGGCATTGGTTATCTACATCTTCTCGAGAAATAAATTCATTGATCTCATCATCAGACAAGTGATCATCGACCTCGATAACTGAGATCAAGATCAGATGATCTTGCTAGAAATTTCTCAAACTTCTGGATATAAGCCTACCCGGTCTCTTATTTGTGAAATTTATATCCAAATTACCCTGTTCCTTATGCTTGCAATTTTTCTTGACAATCGATTTGTTAAAGAAACTTTGAGTCGGGTAAACAGTAGGAGTATGAGAAACCCTATCCTTTAACACATCTATAACCTCCTCTAACAATTTTTTGGGCATGAAATCATATCGTGGATCTTTCCCAAAGGGTTCTGAATAGAATCAGAGTTATGTTCTGTGGTCGCATGGTCGTCATGTGGATCAACACCTTGATTTTTGGCAATAGGGTTACAGGGACTGTGGTTTGTATTGAAATGAAGAGGCGATTCTATTGTATTCTCGAGTAGGGTGAAGTTGTTTATACACAGGAAATCTTCCCAAGTATCCCCAATTTTATCTAGATGTGACAATAGTAGAATCCGAATAATACCATGGTGAAAAAGACTAGACAGAGGGTTTAAACTCTGTCTCTAATAACGCTTAGACATTTTATGTAGGCTCATAAACAAATAGAAAGGGATATTTATCTTGAACCCTAGAAAAATCATCAACATGTGAATGTGATACAAGAAAACTAAGCCATACCTACCCTCACAAGTTATGAACTGTTTAAGAATTAGAAGTAGGCCATGCCATCGAGATTTTATGAGAGTAATCGGTGTACCTTTAGGGAAGCATTTCGATTTCTTATAGACCATGAGCAGACTACAAGGCACTCCTTCTAATTTGGCGTTTTTGAACCATCTTTCTCCCTCCTGTGACAGTCTTGTAGCTCATGCTATAGAATCCTCGATTACTTTGCGTTGTAGATACCCAATTTTAGCTTTAGAGCCATTAAACGATTGAGTGAATTCCTATGCAACTGCTAGGTTATAACCCTCAAACTTTCAGATGAAAATTTCCCAGCCATGTGCATGTATATCGCTTATGGCATCGTCGTGCATGAGGAGGGATTGCGAGACATTAGGTTCAATTCTTACCACGGGAGCCATGGGTGTTATCACACAAAAATAGTAAAGGCAACAAGAGGTAGGTTTCGCTTTCCAATACACAAACAGTAGGAAGGGGTCTGTGAAATCAGGAGAGGCCCAATGCCTAAGGACTCGAGAGGCTATCATATTTGGCATTTCGAGTTTTGGGTGGGTAAGAACCATAGGACGCACAGGCTTGTAAACCATTATGCGCAATGAACACTAAACCCAAACCATTACCAATTACCTACTCAAACAATGAATGAGAGTCTGAATTATGCAGGACAATAGGATGATGTGGAATTGTAAGTACATTAGTCCTGTACCAAGGTGATAATATTGTGATATGACTGGTAAGAGAAAAATGCATATTTCAAATGTTAACCCAAGGTTCTGCGCAATTAAACATATCAAATGTAAAAATCATATGATCAACCATAGATTGATACTCAATTACATCTCCCAAAGTGAAAAAAATCAATGGCAATGGATTAATCAATTAGCTTACAAACTTTAAGATTTATAAACATACAGATTCCCTTTAGGTGTAATCCCTTTAGCAAAAGAAACAAAGAAATTACAAACTGTAAAATGATTATCCAAGCCAAAATTTTGTTTTAATTTCATGCTTTCAGTCATGAAATTAAACAAAACAAACGATATATTTAAAAATGAAAAACTCTTATACTCAGCTAGGCCAATAAATCTCCTCAAAACCAAAAGATAGAAACGTTTGTAAGTATAAGGAGGAGGCAGCTACAGAAAAATTTTATCCCTTGGTGATGACTTTTTATTATGATAAAATTTGACAGAATTGTTGGTTGCCAACAATGGCGACATGTTGGGCGAAGCAGTTATCTTTGCATCACCAAAAATTCATATCAAGGGCACAAATGACTTAGCAATAAATTTTAGAGATAGTTAACGATAGATCAAGCATTTCGACAATAACTCAGAAAAAATAACACAGTCATAGTATGGGCTGCATTTCTGTCAACAATTGTAATCATGTATCTCATTTAGATCACATTTGTAGCGATGTTTATACAGATTACTTTGATACCACTGACAGGGCCACTGCTTCCAACAGGCGTTCATAGCCTCAACAGGGATGTCATTTAACCCTCTCTAGTACCTCTATCTCATCCAAGATTCGTCCATTTATGATAAAATAATCCTGACACCTGATCAATTTAAAAAAACATACCTAAGGATCTTCGAAACTCGAAATTGCTTCGTTGCTAGCAGGCCTGTTCAGTACCCCAGCGAAGTTGCCTTGGTATCATGTGTGCATTTACCCATTGCCAGTAGACCTGTTCAGTGTCTTGGCGAGTTTACACACAATTCCCACACATTGCAGTGCTTCCAACTCTCTAAAATTTGCTTATAAAACTCCAAAAACTTCATGATATTAAGAGAGCAGGGTGATACTGAAGATCTCACAGTCTGGTAATGAAAGGATTGATCATTTAAGAATTATTTTTCTGTTCTAATGAATTCCATCATAATTTGGGAAATTAGACTTATGTGAAGAAATAATCTTTGGGATTGGAAAGCACATTGATTTGTTCTCATTAAAACAGGGACGACGTTAGAATTTTTTTTAAGGATAATCGTGTTTTCCTGTGATTTTAATGAGAAACCAGAAACAATAACTGGACAGAAACTTACTTCCGCTGATCGAAGTTCAACACTTATTGTTCAGGTGTTTGAACTGTTATCAACTATTGCTAATGAATAAAAATTATGATTCCCTTCAACAAATGGATGGTGATTCATACATAATCACTTAGAAAACAAATCAAAATCAAGTAAAATCAAAAGAACCAAAATCAAAACAGAAAAGAAAATTAAAAATATTTACAAGAGGGTGGATATGAAATCATCAAGAGAAATATCTCTTGAGATCCTGGCCATTCACTGGGAAAGTGCTTGTATGTCCCTCCAAGTTATGCAAATGAAAAGAACTAGGACCCAATTTTTCAGAAATTACAAACGGTCCCAGCCACAGGTTTTGGAACTTGGTATTTTCTCCCTTACCCTCGTGTGCTTTGTCCCACTTGAGAACCAAATCCGCAATATCAAAATTCCTTTTAGAGGATGAACTTGTATCGAACTAGATCTTCACAATTTGTTGGTGTTGGTTAAGTTTTTGTTTTGCTTGTGTTCTCACCTCTTCTAATTTTAATAAAGCATTTATCCAGTTTTCTAGAGGAGGACACTCCTCTTCTTGAATTTTATGTGATAATTGCAAAGAAGGAAGAAATACATGTGGGGGGGGGATGGATTCTCTTCCATAAATGAGGAAGAAAGGAGAATTACCAATGGAGGCCTTTGGAGTTACCCTATCAGTGCAAAGTGCTTTGTACAATGCATTGTGCCAATTCTTGTGATTTTCTGAAACTGTCCTTTTTATAATCTTGATTAAATTCTTATTTGTTGACTCGGCTAAACCGTTCCCTTGAGGGTAGTAGATGGTAGAATACTTTATTTTAATGCCTTTTTACAGAGCGAAAACATTAATATCTAGGGAAGAAAAATAAGAAGCATTGTCAAAAACTAGACATTTAGGAATTCTGAATCAAGTGATAATATGGGAGTTCAGAAATGACACTACCTAAGTTGTATTGACCACTTTTAAAGGTAAAGCTTCAAATCATCTCATAAAATAGTCTGTTTCCATGAGAATGTACTTGTATTGTTGCGAGGAAGGGGGATTGATTGGTCATATAATGTTTAGGCCCCATTGCTGAAAATGTGCATCTATCGTAACATGTTGAAAAGGAAACGCTGTTTTTTTTCGCCCGTCCTACAACCTTTTGACAAATTGTACATTTGCAGGACAACATATGGGCATCCTTAAACAAGGTAGGCCAATAGTAGCCAGCCCTTAACACTTTTTAGGCAGTGATATCTCCACCAAAATGACCACCAGCATCACCAGAATGAAGTTCAAACAACACTTTTTTGGACTCCTCTTTTTCTAAACAATGCAGAAAAACACCGTCAAAGTTCTTTCGAAATAATATATCATTGATTAATTGGAAAGATGCAGATTTAAGCCTAAGTGATCTTCTATTTTTGGGATCAATATTGCGAGGAGCAGATCCATGCAGTAAATAAAACCTGATATTCCCATACCATGAACTGGGTGCAGTTTCTGTACAGCTGATTTCTTTATGTTGTTTACAGTTGATGTGTGTATTTGACTTTCTAATTTCTCAACTAAATCAGCCACTAATTTACACAGGCCTTGACCTCTAACAATTTGGGCAAGGGTTATTTCAATATCATATTCCTGAAGTGATGTCATCCAATTTTCCCTTTTCTCACCCAGCTCTTTTTGTACTAACAGATTTCTTACAGTGAGGTAAGGAACAACAACTTTGGTTCTGGATTTCAATAGGTAAGACCTGAAGTGTTTGACTTCTTTAAAGACATCGTATGCCTGCTGATCTACCACGATGTAATTATGTTCTGCTCCTTTAAAATTGGAGCTCATGAAGGCAATGGGTATCTCATTGCTTTCAACATTTTTCTGTGTAAGCACGGCAACATAGGATCTGTCAGATGAAAAAGTGTATAGAGCGAAATCCTGAGAAAAATCAGGGCTCATCAGGGAAGGAGCTTCTATTATGGATTTTCTAATTGAATCGAAAGATTGACTTTATTGTGGTCCCCATATGTATAAAACATCCTTTTTAATTAGATTTTGTGGAGGTCTAACCATTTCAGAGAAACTTAGGAAAAATCGTCTGACAAAATTAATTTTACCCAAAAAGGATTGATTGGCCTTTTTGGAAGAAGGAGGGGGAAGTTTGGAAATGGCTTGGGTTCTTTCAGGATCAATTATCATTCCATATTTAGACACTGTAAACCCAGGAAGTTTCCCTTGTTCTACTTCAAAGACTGATTTTTTAGGATTGAGTGATATGTCGAACTTGCGACATCATTCTAACATAGCGCTAAGATGAGACATGTGATCTTTCTTGTTTTTTGAAAAGACAGTGACATCGTCAAGATAGACCACAACTGACTAGTTGATGAGGCCACGGAAAGCAATATCCATTGCTCTATGAAAAGTGGAACCAGAATTTATCAGTCCAAAAGGCATTTTCTTGTAGGCGTAAGTGCCCCATGGGGTACGAAAGGTGGTTTTAAGCTGGTCTGAAGGAGACATAAGGACCTGGTTGTATCCTGAAAAACCATCTAATAAATATAGTCTTTCGGAACCAGACACCTATTGCAGAATTTGTTCCATTGGAGGAACAGGGTAGTTGTCTTTATCAAATGCTCGATTTAAATTTTGAAAATTGACAAAGAGTCGAATTTCTCCAATCTTCTTCCTTACAGGGTCTAATTTAGACACCCATTGAGTATGCCTAACTGGAAAAATTATATTTGCAGTAAGTAATTTGTTTAGTTCCTTTTTCACGGTAGGCTCCAATTTAGGATGCATTTTCCTCATTTTTTATTGGAAAGGATAAGTCTAGGGTTTCATAGGGATTACGTGTTGTATGATGTTTGGGTCAAAAGTTTTTAGATCATCGTGTGTCCAAGCAAATACATATTTAAATTCTTTGAATAATTTTATAAAAGCGTACCTTTCCTATTCAGAACATCCCTTTCCCAGATTAATATTTTGAGGGTTATCTCGTGTTCCTAAATTTACAATTTCGTACAACAAAGAGGAACCGTTTGTTTTACAATTTACTACCCCTCTAAACTTGTCATGTAGATCATAAAATTTCTATAATCTCACAACAGATTTGGGGATAGAGTTTACCAGCTCGGATGATGATTCTGGAGATCGAGGATTAGATATTACCGTGAAATCTTGGAGATTCTCA
Source organism: Picea engelmannii (assembly GCA_009831015.1). NCBI lineage: Eukaryota > Viridiplantae > Streptophyta > Pinopsida > Pinales > Pinaceae > Picea > Picea engelmannii. Next base: position 908,540 of record ML781811.1, read on the forward strand.
TCATGAGTGCTTTCATCAATAACTACATCCTGGAAGGTATCTTCCATATGCAAAAAATTGATGATTTGTTGATCATTGTCAAATACTTTGCAGTTTGTGATGTTGTCCGGGATCGATGGCCTGAATAACAGTTTGACCGAGAACGTGTTAGGGGAAAGACCTTCAACAGGAAACAATTTAGAATCAACATTGGCTAGTAAATCAGCTTCTGAATTACTAATCCTAGGAATGGAATTTATATTTAAAGCTAGAAATTTGTGCATCAAACCCCATACCTCGATTTGATAATTCTTCAGATGCAGTGAAAAACGATGTATTTTATTTCGTACCTATTTGAATACTATTTCTAAGTCACCAAATAATACCAACTTTTGCACATTCTTGTCCACTACCTTCCTTAGTCCCTGCAAAAGCGCTTCGTACTCTACTGTGTTGTTAGTACATTCAAACTCTAATCAACACGCAATAAAAGTTTTATTACCTGTGGGATCGATGATCACACAACCAACACCTGTCCCTTCCCAGGATTTGGATCCATAAAAATATAAGGACCATATTTGTGCATCATTAGCAATATTTGGCGTATTTGTCAAAGCAGGTTCCTGAGTATAGGCTGTTACTTCAAATTGTTGTTCTAGATCAGTGATAGAGGAAATTTCAGTCATGCAATTACCAAAAAAGGTATTCATTCCATGCGTTTCAATCGAATTTGCGGTGGTAAAAAAAGACTCATTTGGGTTGTTCATATCTTTCACAGTATACTTAAGATAATGTTCTTTGTTTATTCTGATCTTGTTGGGTTGTCCATTTTCTGGCAGCCACAAATGAGACAAGTCTGTAGAAAAATAACCATGTAGTTGTTCTGACCAATATCTACTCAAAAACAAACCATAAGCTTCAGGAATGTCAACAACAATAATATTGATTACTTGATGAACCTTGGGATTGTATGATAATCTAATCAACGCATTTTTTAGTTCACCAATGACTTTGACATTAGTTCGATCTAACTGAATGATTTTTAAATCAGAAGGTTTTACTTTTGCATTAATTTTTTGGCATACATACAGAGGCATCACATTTGATGATGCACCAGAGTCAAACATACAGTTATGTACATTCCTATTAAAAATTTTGAAAGTTAATAAAAAGGGAGGAACATTTTTCCATGCAGTAACAACAGAATTCTTCTAATGTTTTATGGTTGTTCTTGAAACAGTTTTATCTAAGTTTCCTACAGTTTTTTCTGATGTGTCCCTTTTATCTTGGTTTTCAAATGTCTTTTTACTTGGGACATTTTTAGCTATGTTTAAGTCAATTTCTACTGATTTTTTGTTGCTAACGTCATTCTTTTTACTATTTTCAGCAATGCTTTGGAGCGGTTTCTACAAAATAAGTCAAAATTTTAGCAATTCAAAAACAGAAATATTTGCCCTTAATTTTTTCAGATCTTCAATTAAATCATACTCTAAAACCGGGGAAGCTATCTTTTTTCTAGTTTCAGTTTTCTTTGGTTGTTTTGAAATCACATTTTTACTTGTTTCGGGTGGAGACTTGTTTTTTGTTTTACTTCTAGTGTTGTAGGGGTGGACAGTTTCAAAAGTTGCTTCAAAAATGTTCTCCGACAAGTGCCCGAAAACGGGAGGAGATGAGTCTTCCTCTTCTGGTATCTCTTCCTCAGCTGTATCATCGAGAGTTTTAGGAGGAGAAAAAACATAATTGTCATGTGCTTCCAATATTGTTTGCAAAGCACACTGTAAACTTTCAAAATTTAGCCCTTATGTGGTTGAGTTTGGTCGGTTTGGAGGAAAAGGTTTTCTAAAGGAGGTTTGAAACTTACTTTACTTGTAGATTCCTCCTCATCGAATATTTTCAAGTCAATGACCTGATTGGACAATTTTTGGAAATCTTTCTACAAGCTCTCCAAGTCTAATGTTTCTTGTTGATTTTTAACTTGAGGAGGCCTAGTGAGAATTTTTATTTTCTTCTTAGAAGATGAAGTTGTTTCAGCCTCACTACTTAGATTATATTTTAATCTCAATATGTCTTTCTCAATTTGATTTTCCTCCTCAAAGGCTTCTAATAACGTGTTCTTTTTGGACCTTTTAACCCATATGGATATATTGTTATGCAAGGCCTTAGTGTAATATGCAACAATCAAGTTTTCTATAGGCATCGAATCTATAGGAATTTTTTTTTCAGTGTTAGGAATCTTTGGTTAAAGCCTTTAACTTTTTCTTTAGGATTCATATTTAAATTAGAGAGTTCCATAACCAAGACTTCTGGAGATTTTTCATCTCCGAATTTTTCTAGAAAACAAGTTTCGAACTTGTCCCAAGAGACGATGGTCTGAGGTTGTTGGCAAAAATACCAGGTCGAATCTGGATCAAATTTGGGCAGCCATTTCTCTAGATGTTTAGGCAATGGGTGTTGGGGTCCAGGCACAGCCACGACATCTTGATCAAGACAAGGTCTAGCGGGATTATTTTGGTTTTCCATGGGAGTTTGTGGAGTTGAAGGTTGAGATGGTTCAGATGAACAATTACCTTTGTCTGAGGATTCGCCTCCCGAAGAAGGTGGGGAAGAACCAGGTGGGGATGGTGGGATGCCAGATCCTCCAGCACCAAGGATAAGTGCTTCAACAAGATTGGTAATATTACCACCTAAATTATTTTTAGGTAGACAAGTGTCTTGAGGTTGTTCTTGAAGATTTGTAAAATCAAGAGGTTGATTAAGTTGTCTATCAGGTTTCCTAATACGGGATAAGGCACTTTGAGTTCTTATGAGTGACTGGTGGAAAATTTCTTGGACATCAATTCCTTGAGGAAATGGTGTGACTGGTTCAACGGGAATGTCAGGGGTATCGTTTGAGGTAGTAGTTGTTTCATGTTTAACGTTGGTGTCTGAGCGACTACGTGTTATAACAGGAGAAAGATCGTTTGGAGGGGTCTTGCAACCTCCGGGTGCCATCAATTAATTTCAAGCCCTCCTTCTAGCACCACAGACATCCACGTGAATCCCAAGGAAGGTGCACTCTCTCAGCTTAATGGAGGAGAAGAACAACTAAGCTCAAGTCCCAAGGAAAAAGAAGTAGTTGATCATATCTAATTAACTAGTTGTTAGAAGCTAATTGTAGCTTGACCTATTCAAGACATAATGTAATAACAAGAATCTATATAAGACTGCCTCCTATTATAAATAAAGGTATGGTCATGTTTCTTTCAATTTTGGTGATAGTATTCATGTTTTTCTATTCTAATTAATTTTTTGAGCATTGTTGTTATAGACTAGTTACATAGAGAAGAAGCCAACCAATCTGAAGCAAAGGTTGCACAAAGAAAAAGCCTTGTAGCCATCAGAAGAATGAGATTCTTTTGTAATCTAGAGGAACAGAGACATAGTGACCTTTCTGCAGACAAAGTCATGTATACAAGTCTAGGCATAGCTCTTTATAAAACATTGAGAACAGAGATTAGAAGAAACTTCTGCATAGTATCCATATTGGTGAAGCAAGTGGGATATAAGTCTCTTGTTTATGGATCATGGGGTGAGAAACATAATTTATTTCACCCATACTAGAGGAAAGGCTAACACATAGGAATGGTTAGTCCAAGCGCAAAAATCACGAAGTGTCCACTTGGGAGCTAAGAAAAGTAAGACAAACACATGTTTTGGGTTTTCTAATCCATATCTAGAAGTGGGTCATGGAAAGAGTTAAGCAATTGGGGGGTTCCTACTAAAAAAAAGATGTGAAATCAAAATTCATCCTACCTAGGGAAAAACTCATATGAAATGGAGAGGGTACACGAACCACATCAAGCAAACCATAATAGTAATCAATTTAGGGGTAAACCCTTTTCACAAATTTAGATTCAGATTGATCTTGATGAGATTACATACATGGAAGGATGAGAGGAATGACAATGTAATTAGTGAGGCGAATGTGGTGGAAAGGAATCTGATGAATTTTCCATAATGTTTCAACAAGTGGCTGCATGAGGTTCAATGTCAAGGGTAAAGGGGAAACAACTTATGTTTTACCTACTCCACTATAGCTTGGTAAAATAAAAGTGTGAAATCAAGTTATCAAGAACCCTTTATTTATAAAACCATGAAACTTTAATATATTTCATATTGTGGGGCCTTTTAGTACATGTTCCCCATGTTGTCCCAAATTAGTGAACCTTGGAATACATTGCATCAAAAAAAAAATGACGGGAGATATGTTGAGGGAATGTGCCTTACCTAAAGTTTTGTGTCACTATGAAACAATGTAGATGTATTACACTTGTAAATATTGAGTGGCCATCAACATATCACACTATAAATAGGTCTCAATAGAAACATATCACACAAGGAACTTGTTTCTCTTGTGACAGATTACCAAAGACACAACTTAGCATCTTGTTTGATTTGGATTTAAGAGCGGAATGAACTAATTAACAAAATGAATAAAATAAAAATAGAGATATGAAGAACAACACAGATATCCATTGAACAATATATTCTATTTAATAAATGAAATAGGTTGAAACTGTAAAACTGCAGAACTGAAACACTTGCTTGAATGGTGGTATCTATCTCTGAGAAGCGATGTGGTTGCTACATGCATCCGTCTGAGCAAAATGATTACAATGAGGCTCCAAAGGCCTTTTTAATATTACTCATGAATTCCAAAACACTAGACATCCAACAACCTAACCCTAGGAGATGAAATGCCAAAAGTTATGTGGGTCCCTATGAGTAAGTTGGTACCTCAACTTACCGGGGTCGTAAATTTTGCATACGACCTCTTTTTTAGGCATGTGGTAGCCCGTTGGAAAGGTCTTTTAGAGAAATACACATTACGCCATCAAAATCTAACTCTGTCTACAGTTTGACTATGGAGAGCCAAAAAAAAATTGTTTAGGGCCCCAAAATGGCCCTGGAAGTACAACAAGATGTGCTGACATGAAAACATACAAAATAAGCTAGTTGGATTAGGTGGGAGGCCACCAGTATCCACCTGAAAGATGTGTAGGGCTTCAGACAACCCCGAAAGTGTAGAACCCACAATTACGAATAAGTATAGAAAAATGTGTTGAACTAAAAAATGTCAAGAGGAGCCAGTTGGAATAGGTGGGTGGCCACCAATATCCACCTGGATCAGTCCTTCCCACTTAGGAAGAAATGGTCTCCATTGCATTGAGTTCCCCCATCAGGTGAGGAAAATTCTGTTGAATTTGGCTCTAGGTGAGCCACTTTCCTTAGTGTAGGAGTTGCCTTGCCTTGACAACCCGATAAAGATGGATCCTTTGTTGGTGAGTTCCCTTGACCTGTTTGTCCACTATCAAACTAGTGGATGCATGTTCCATGCAGTCAGGGTTGAGCTCTATTGGTGTCAATTGTTCTGCGATCTCTAAGGTTTCCAATAATGGTGGACAATATGGTCGAAGGAGGTCCACATTGAACATTGGGTGCAAGCCAAGGAAGGGTGGAGTGTTGAGCTCAAAATCACTACTACCCATAGACTTGGTGATGGTGTAAGGCCCATAGTGAAGTGGGAAAAGATTTTGATGGGTCCTTGTAAGACACTCCTTCTGCAAATGTAACCCGACCTTGTATCCAACCTGAAACTGATGCGTTACCTTGTGTTGATCATGGCGTTGCTTGTACTTAGCATTGTATTTTTGCAAAATCTCATGGACCTATTGGAGGATGTGTTGAATCCACTCAATGAATCTGATGGCTTTGTCCGTCTCAGAATCTACATGGGAAGAGTATGTCTGTGTGGTTTCCATAGGTAGTGCAACATCAATGGGACCCAAGGGTTGGAATATCAGTCCCACCTGAAATGGGTTATGGTCAGCGGAGCTATGGAGAGTCTTGTTGTAACTGTGATGAACATAGGGAAGAATCTCATCCCATGTACATGTATGCTTAGAGCTGTACATGTGCATAATGTTCACAATCATATGATTGACAACCTCTATTTGGTCGTCTGTTTGGGGGTGGAAAGTAGTGGATTTAGTGATCTTGATGTCCAATAGGGACTAGAGACTCAACCAAAATGTGTTGAGGAACTTGTTGTCCTTGTCAGAGATGATGGTCTGTGGTATCCCAAAATGTACCCACACTCATTCAAATAAGATCTTGGAAGTACCTGCGTTGTGATGTTCTTCTTGCAGGCTGTGAGGATGGCCATCTTCGAAAATCGATCAACGACCATAAATACATAATCATTGCCATATTTCTTGGTGGATAGAAGGCCAGACATGTAATCCATCGAGATTGATTCCCAAGGCTTATCGAGGGTTGGAAGAGGGGTGTATAAGCCTTGCTTATTGATGGCTATCTTGGAAATGGCATAGGCAGTGCAAGATCTGATATACTTGCTAACGTCCTGTCGAATTTTTGGCCAATAAAAATGTTTCTAGAGAACAACCACGGTTTTCTCCATGCCAAAATGTCATTCCATCCGACTGTAGTGGGATTCCCAAATTATCTTTCCACGCTCGCTTGAAAGAACACAGGCATGGACTAGATGGCATAACATCCCATCCTGAATGTGAAAATCAGTGAGAGTCGCACCTGTACCGAAGAGCTGATAGGTGGTGGCGAAGTCTGGATCTTGTTGATAAAGTTGGGGCCACTCGGATCCCTCATGTCCACAAGAATGGACCATAGTGGTGAGTGCAGCCACGGGAGGTTGACTGAGGTAGTCATTGACATGATTTGTGCTCCCTGTCTTATACTTGATGTTGAGATGGAACTGTTGCAGGTAGGTGGACCACTTCTGATGGCGGTCATTTTGTAACTTCCCCTGTGTTTGTATGAACTGCAGAGGCTTGTGATCAGTGTGGATGATCATCTCCTTTCCCAGAATGTAATGTTTCCATTGACGACAAGCTTGTACAATGGAATACATTTCCTTGTCATAGGTGGGGTATTTCCAGACAATATCTAAGAGTGTCTCATTATGGTATGCCACTGGATGACCATGTTGAGTGAGATCTATACCTATAGCATAGTTAGATACATTAGTATAAATCTTGAATGGTTGTTGCAGATCGGGAAAGGAGATTATTGGAGCTGATCACAAGTGATGCTTCAGACCATCAAATGCTTGTTGTTTTTTCTTCACCTACGTGAACTTTTCCCTGTCACTTCCCTTGATCACATAGATGAGGGCCCATGCAATATGGGATAATCCCAACACGAACCGTCGGTAGAAGTTGTATAGACCTAAGAAGCTTTGAAGCTCAGTTAGTGTGGTCGGGGCTGGCCAGTCATGGAAGACTTGGATCTTAGCGGGATCAACATGTACCCCATGCTCATCAACAATGTAGCCCAAGTATTGGACCTTGTTCATGCCAAAGGAACATTTTTCCAAGTTGGCATATAGCTTGTGCTATCGTGGAGTGCTCAAAACCTGCTGAATATTTTGATTGTTCTCCTCCCAAGTTCTGTTGAAGATGAGGATGTCATCCAAATATACCACCATAAAATAGTTGGTGAAGGGTCTCAATACATCATCCATCAACCTCATGAAAGTGGTTGGTGAAATTGTTAAGCCAAAGGGAATTACCAGCCATTTGAAGAGACCTTCTTTAGATTTGAAAGTTGTCTTCCATAAATTAGTTGGTTCAATGGAAACCTGGTGGTAGCCAGACTTTAGGTCAATCTTGTTGAATAAATTTCCCCCCTTGAGTTGGTCAAGAAGGTCATCAATCCTAGGAATTGGGTACCAATTTCTGACTATGATTTTGTTTAATGCTCTGTAATCAATGCAGAGTCTCCAGGTCTCGTCCTTCTTCTACACTAGTAAAATCAAGCTTCCGAAAGGGGAGGAGTTGGGTCTGATGTGCCCCTTTTGAAGAAGATCTTGGATATGATGCTTGATTTCTTCATTTTTCATCATCGAGTGACGATAGACTGGTCCATTAGGAAGAGGTTCACTGAGGGTTAGATCAATTGGATGCTTGAATTGGAAGTGTATTGATACCTTGGCGGGTGAGGAGAACATGTCTCTATACTCTTCCACGGTCTCGTCCACTTTCTTATGCTGAAAAGAGAGGCTTTGTTTAGACGCCATGGATGTGGCGGCAAGCCAAAAAAAACATTGTTTAGGGCCCCAAAACGACCCTAGAAGTAAAACAAGATGTGTTGACATGAAAAAATACAAAATAAGCCAGTTGGACTAGGTGGCAGGCCACCATTATCCACCTGGAAGATGTGTAGGGATTTAGACAACTTCAGAAGTCTAGAACCCACAATTACAAATAAGTACAGAAGAATGTGTTGAACTAAAAACTGTCAAGAAGAGCTAGTTGGAATAGGTGGGTGGCCACCAATATCCACATGGATCAGTCCTCCCCCCTTAGGAAGAAATGGTCTCCATTGTGTTGAGTTCCCCCATCAGGTGAGGAAACTTCTGCTGAATTTGGCCCTGGGGGAGCCACTTTCCTTGGTGTAGGACTTGCCCTACCTTGACAACTCGATAAATCTAGATCCTCTATTGGTGAGTTCCCTTGACCTATGTGTCCACTATCTAACCAGTGGATGCATGTTCCATGTAATCAGGGTTGAGCTATGTTGGTGTCAGTTGTTTTGCGATCTCTAAGGTGTCCAATAATGGTGGAAAATATGGTCGAAGGAGGTCCACATTGAACACTGGGTGAAATCCAAGGAAGAGTGGAGTGTTGAGCTCAAAATCATTGCTACCCACAGCCTTGGTGATGGTGTAAGGCCCATAGAGAAGTGGGAGGAGCTTCCGATGGGGCTCTGTAAGATTCTCCTTCTACAAATGTAACTAGACCTTGTCTCCAACCTAAAACTCGTGCGGTACCCTGTGTTGATCATGGCATTTCTTGTACTTAGCATTGGCTTTCTGCAAAATCTCATGGACATGTTGGCGGATGTGTTGAATACACTCAATGAATCTGGTGGATTTTTTGGTCTTAGATTGAACATGGGAAGAGTATGTATGTGTGGTTACAAGAGGTAGTGCAACATCAATGGGACCCAAGGGTTGGAATCCCAGTCGCACCTTAAATGTGCTATGGTTGATGGATATATGGAGAGCCCTATTGTAACTGTGCTAACATAGGGGATATTATCATCCCATGTACATGGATTCTTAGAGTTGTACATGCACAGGATGTGCAGAATCATCCGATTGACGAGATTTGTTTGGCCATCTGTTTGGGGTGGAAAGAAGTGGACTTAGTGAGATTGGTGTCCAAAAATGACTAGAGACTCGACCAGAATGTGTTTAGGAACCAAATATCCATGTTGGTGATGATAGTCTGTGGTATCCCAAAGTGGACCCACACTCATTCGAAGAATATTTTGGAATTTTTACTGCTGTGATGTTCTTCTTGCTGGCTATGAGGATGGCCATCTTCGAAAACTGGTCAATGACCACAAATACACAATCATTTTCTTCGAAAACTGATCAATGACCACAAATACACAATCATTTCCATGCTTGTTAGATGGAAGTCCAGACATGTAATCCATCGAGATGGATTCCCAAGGCTTCTAGGGGGTTGGAAGAGTGTTGTATAAGCCTTGCTTCTTGATGGTTGGCTTGGCAATGGCATAGGCAATCCAAGATATGATATACTTGTTGACATCCTATCGAAGTTTTGGCCAATAAAAATGTTTTTGGAGAACGACCACAGTTTTCTCCATGCCAAAATGTCTTGTCATCAAACTGTAGTGGGATTCCCAAATCAACTTTTCATGCTCGCTTGCGAGAACATAGAGATGGCCCAGATGGCATAATATCTTGTCCTGAATGTGAAAATAGGTTACAATCGCTCCTATACCCAAGACCTGATAGGTGGTGGCGAAGTCTGGATCTTGCTGATAAAGTTGGGTCCATTTAGATGCCTCATGTCCATAGGAATGGAGCATAGTGGTGAGTGTAGCCACATGAGGTTGACTGAGGCAGTCAGCGACACAATTTTTTCTCCCAGTCTTATACTTGATGTTGAGATGGAAATTTTGTAGTTAGGTGGACCACTTCTGATGGCGGTCATTCTGCAACTTCCCATGTGTCTGTATGAACTACAGAGGCTTGTGATCAGTGTCAATGATCATCTCCTTTCCCAGAATGTAATTTTTCCATTGACGACAGGGTTGTATAATGGAATACATTTCCTTATCATAGGTGGGGTATTTTAGGATAGTATCTGAGAGTGTCTTTCTATGGTATTCCATTGGATGACCATGTTGAGTGAGAACTATGCCTACAGCATAGTCAGATGCATCAGTCTCAATCTTGAATAGTTGTTGCAGATCAGGCAAGGAGAGTACTGGAGCTAAGCACAAGCGATGCTTCAAATCCTCAAATGTGCGTTGTTGTTCCTTCCAACACATGAACATTTCCCTTCCACCGTCCTTGGTCACGTGGTTGAGGGCCCATGTTGTTCAAAAACACAAGTATTCCAACAGAGGATGAACACCTTTTGTAACCTCTCATACAACCAGATCAAAGATCAACAAACCAATTTTTTGGCGTGGTAAAACCCCTACAGGGAAACATCCACAGCCCCAACCAATGTGGCCACTTGGAGCAGTTTATTAATGCAAAAGAAAAAGATTACAGAGAGATTTTACAAGATATTTTCTCACAATCGATCATCGGCAAATGACCCTCCATTCTCTTTAAATAGAGATCATGTACCAATCGAGTGTTAATCCATGGATCAATGGTCGTTAAGATCGAGGAGAATATGAACCTTCAGATCACTCTATGTTGTGAAAATATCGTGACCGTTAGATTTCCTAACTACAAATGCATAATAAAGAAACACACTTTTACCTAACAACACATTAGACCAATTAGATCTTAACTAACTCCTAAGTGTCTAAATATCCTAACATCCCCCCTTAAGAACAACTTGGGATAGGATTGAAGGATTTACAATAATGACACAATAGGATAAGGAAGGAGGCATTAGAGCCTATCCCCCCTTTATGTCAACTTCCTAAACTCCTAACATAGATCCAAGTTTGGAAAACTTCGCTTCTGTAAGAGACTTTGTGAAAATGTCTGCAACTTGATCTTCTGTAGGGAAAAATAGCACTTCAATAACTTGATCATGAATGAGATTTCTGATGAAGTGCATGTGTATCTCGATGTTCTTGTTGCGTTGATGTTGAACTGGGTCTTTGGCGAGCTTGATGGCACTCTGATTGTCACACCAAAGGTTGGTCGGATGTTGCTGCTGGAATCCAAACTCTGAAAGGCGTTGTCGAAGACATAAGGCTTCTTGACCTGCATTTGTTGTTTCTTGGTACTCTGCTTCTGCTGAAGAAAGTGAAATAGCCTGTTGTTTCTTACAGGCCCAAGTAACAGGTCCTGTACCAAGGCTGAAAACATAACCTACAGTAGACTTCTGTTCATCGGGGTCATCGGCCCAATCTGAATCAATGAAACCAACTAATAAAGGAGTCCCCCCTGAACTGTAATGTATCTCGAACTTAACTATACCTTGGACATACCGAAGTGTCCTTTTAGTTGCTTTCCAATGGCTTTCATGGGGTGTTTTCATATACGGGGAAACAAGACCAAAAACAAAGGAAATATCAGGATGGGTGTTTGTTAATGCGTCCTTTACTTACATGTCCTGACTGAGTTTATTGACCCAAGGTTCATGTTTGTTCGGGTTTCCAACAAATCCTCTAAAACTGTCAGCCCTATTGTTAAACCAAAAGGAAACACAGCGCACAGGGTGCATTGTGTCGTCTCACTCGAGATAGTATTAATGGGTGGCTACAATACTCACGTGTTTGCATCCTATGATTGAGTGCGAGAGATCAGGACTATATCATGAAACTCTATTATAACTTGTAACCACAATGTACTGTTATTTACGATTATGCAGGAAATGTAACAACTCATTCATTTAGCATAGCAACATTTACTTAGAAACAATAAAGAGACACATGCATTCAATCACATAACACATATGTTGCCGTGGTTCACCCCCTCTTGGGCTACGTCCACAAAGATCTGGCTCTTCGCTCTTTTATTATAGTAGTTCCTTACTACAGCGTCGCGCGCTTTACAGCTCTTCCTAGTTGGGTAAGATCTATATGAGGTGAAATAGACCGAACCAATCTCCTCATCCTGCGATCTAACCCTCAAGATCTACCCTCCTCCATCCTCTTTAGCTCAACAACTTACAAAAGTAGGTCATACACCAAAAGAATGCATATCGACTCGCTACAACTATTCTCTCTATAATAACGACTCCTTTATCATAATCTGAACCCCCTATGATACCTAAGTATATATATTTATACACTTATGGCTCTTCAGTGATTACAATACATTACCAAAACCCTAACCCTATCATCATTAGGTCTTCCATGCATGTGTGCGTGTTGTTCTCCCTTCCAGTTGTCTCTTTCCTCGTGCATGTCTTCTTTCCCAAAATCTGCTTGATTTTTTGCTTTAGTCTTCTTCCAATAGGCCCCCAACACTAACATGTGGCTCGTCTCAAGCCACCTAACCTTTGTGCTCTTCTTAGATCTCCTTTGTGACCACCTGAAATGTTTCCTTGAGCTCTGTTGCTTGTGTTTTCACCTGCGCGGTATTCTCCTTGATTGTGTCTACTATTTGGACTGCAATTTTGTCCCTGATCAAATTTGTGCATTCTACCTGGGTCTATGTTATCTATGTATTATCTTCCTATGCCTATGAAATGACTTTTGCTACGCGCTCTTGAAGCGGTTCCATTTGATCCTGATGCTCCTTTTTCTGTGTTTGCACAGTGGTGAGTTCTGCCTACAATTTCTTCATGTCCTGCGCCCCTTTGACATGCTCCATGATGGAAATTATCTTCTGCCTTTACTTGAGGTCTTGGATAGCTGCCCTTATCTATTCTTCTTCCTTGTCCCACCTTTGGACTTGTTTATCCTCCTCTAAATTTGTCCAAAGTTGTGTTTCTTTGTTGAACAAGTCAGTTGCTTTGTTGACATGTTACTCTATCTCTTGCAGTTGCTATGTTGCTTCCTACTTCCTGTGCTCCTTTACTGTTGGTGGAGTCGTGGGTGTGAGATGATCGAAAATATTCTTGATCTCCTTCTGATATTGATCGATCGCCTGCGCAATCTGATCAATATTTTTTGTTGTTGTGAGTTCGTCCCTCTGCGCGGTGTTTGGAATATTCTCATAAGTTCCTGCCACTTTTCGTTCCAATCCATTCCTACGCTCCCTTTCCTCTTGGGTCTTGAACTTAGCCTACTCGCATATGATTTCCTGCGCGCCCCGCTTCTCCATTGCCTATTGTAATTTGGCTAATTTTGTGTGTGCACGAGACTGTACCTCTTGGGTAATGCTAACCTGTAATCTATGTAGAGCCATGAATGGTATCCGCGACAATACTAGCTTGATTTGAGCTAAGTATTTCAGGGTTGTCTGCCCCACGATCTTGTCCATGTGTAGCATACTGGGTGAAATGTGGAATGTTGTGTTCGACTGTGGTATTGTATGGACTGTATCTCACTCTCCTTCTTCCAGTATTTCTTATGTCTGCAATGTTGACGGCCATGTTCCCATGTTGTTGCCTGCTATCTGTTCTACCTTGATCTACTTGAGGAATTTTTGTATGTCTTCCAGCTCCTCTTGAATTCTATCCCTGTGGTGTGCAACATTTTCAAAGTCCTCGGATATACAATCATGAACCATTCAGGCTATCATATCTACATCGTCTTGCGTGATCATATAATCTGTAGGTGTTATGTGTGCCTTCATCTTCTTGCGCACGCCACCCATCTGAGTAGTTGGTCTCTTACTATTGCTTGGTTCTTGGGGATTGGGACTTGGTGTAGGTCCTTACGTGGCCTCGACCTGTTTTTGATATTCTTTGGCTAGCTATGTATTCTCCTTCTTCCCCTTCTGGGTCCCTGTCTTTGTTGTCCCTTCATTTGTTTTCTTTGTCTTTGCCTAGACCGTCCTTCATTTCTTGGGCATTGGGACTTCTTGAGGCTATGTTTCTCCCTGCCCTGCCTCCTTTTTTGGTGTCCTTTCCAGCATTTCTTGGGTGTGTATTGGAATCTTCCACTCGTCTTCCCAGTATTTTATAACCATGTCGATGTCTCCCTCTGTGATACAGCAATGCATTTGTATCCACTGCTTATTGGGGTCCTTCCGTGCCTGTATCCACATCACATGCCGCATGGCCTTGAAGTTGGTGATGTCTTGATATTGTGTGACATCATGTGGTGTTATCCTCCACATGTTGGAGATGGCCTCCTGCAGGTCACAAAGGTATCCTTTGAATATGGATTCATTCATCTTTTTGTGCCTGATGTCAGATGTGGCGCCCAGTAATAGATATCTCACTCCCTGATTTGGTGTGGGTATGCTAGCGAAAGAGACATATCTCAGTTCCCTCCATCCCATAAAGGATATTAGCATGAGCATCCATGAGTAGTAGAATTTTGTTTCGAAATATCATGCATCCTTGCAATCGTCTAGAAATAAATTTAACAGATAGGGTGTCTGGCCCACTGTGGTTCCCTCGGCACATTATGTTGCGACTGTGATGACCCCAGCCAGGACTTCCTCTCTACGTCATTTCTTTAGAATCTTGCAGGCCAATAGTTTTGTGGTCATTTGTGTTGCGGCATCATTGATTCTCTTGATGATGATTCCTCGCATCCCCCTGTCTGTACCGTATTTCTTCTTCATTTCCTCTATAAGTGTTTTCTCCTTTGTCTTATCGTCGAGGAATTGTGCGGGACCCATGCCTCGGGATCGAAACCCTATAATGTTCACAATAAGATCTACATCTATCGAGATGAGCTTGTCCAACCATATGTCCCCACCATGTGTGACCGTCATTACTTTTTTGACGCAACTATTTGTGTATTGTCCTCTGCCAAAGTGTGGTAGGTCTAGCAGACCTAAAATGCCCATTTTTTCCAACCTTATTGCCCACTGGAGTGGTTGATCAACCAGTTCCCCAACCGCATTTATGCCCATAGTCTGTAAGTATACCCTCTTTGTGAATTCTAGGAAATTTCCCGTGTCTGCTACATCGTGGTCCGAGTATTTTAGCTTGTCGATATGACCCAATAAGTATGGCTTCACATGTACCCCATCTGGTATACACAGAAAAACAATGGTTGCGACAAGTTGCACGTGAGGTGACCTAGGTACATGTTTCTTGTCTGTCTTTGGTGGTGGTTGTCTCAAGGTTCCAGTGGAAATCGTTTGTACTTCATAATACCATTCTGGCCAGCCTATGACATCTTCGATTATTCCTTCTAGTGGGTGGTCTGACATAGTCATTTGAGACTCATCTGGCTCGACTGTTTCTTCTTGATTCATCGTTGCCCTATTGACTCTCGGAGCTACTTAGGTTTTCTCTGGTTGCGCCTCCTTCAAGGTTTCTACATTATGGTTTTGTTGTTCATGTGCCTCTACTTGCATATCTACATTCATGCCCTCTGTTGCCGGTTGTTGGGTTTCTTCCACCACAGGTGTGGGGTTCATCGGTGTTGTGTCTGGGGATGGGATTTCGTCAACATTGACAATCTCTGATGGTTGTTGTTTTCCTTCTTCCAATTGTACCTGTGACCTAGTTCTAACTCTGGGTTTTCTGGCAGTTTGGCTTGCTTCTTCTTTCTTTGGTGGTGCCATGGTGGTGAATGTCGAACGTTTGTTGAGTCTGAATGGTCTCTATGCCATTTTTGAACTCCTCTCTGTGTTCCTTAACCTCTATCACTCTCTGTCTGTTCTCTTTTCGCAACTAACTCTTTGCTACCGCCTTCGTGCGTTGTATGGGCATCGCATCAAGCGTGTCGAAGACGCTACTTTAATTATCGATTCAATGCACCTCTGGTTATTTTGTACTTGCCATTACTTTTCCTTGCTGTCTCCAGTTGGTGCGATTAATGTGATGTCCCATCGGTCCTTTCCAGCATTCAATCCCGCATAACTCCGTTGTTTCTTACTACTTTTGTCGTCTTTACTTTTCCCGCTTGTTTTCATGGTGACTTGGTCATTGGTATTTTCCTCATCGAGTTTTTATTCCTAAGTGTGCATGCTCCTTCTTCCTTCGGCGCATTGTACCTCTGTTCATATCGTTTAATATCCTATATTTTTTTTATTTTTTGTACTGCACGGTGACTTTTCAAGTAGTGGGTGGTCGGTTGTCCTTGTATGGTTTTAGTCGGCTCTCGTTGATCATCCCTCTGAGTTCTGAGCCTGTTAATTATTTAAACTATACATCTCCTCCATCTGTGATGGTTTTACTTCATATGGTCCTAGCCAGTGCATTCTGAGTTTTCCTAGGTGTTGAATGGATTTGTTGTCATACATCAATACTAAATCTCCTTCCTTGAAAGTTTTCTTCTTGATGTGTCTACCATGCCAAGATTTATCCCTTGCTTTCTAAACTTGTTGGTGGAACCCTGCTAAGATATGATCCTCCTCCATGGTCATCAACTGGTTTAGTCTCTCTTGTATTGCACATCGTTTCATCATGTGTGTAATTGCTGCTACACGCAAACTGGGTACTAGAAATTCTAATGGAACCACTGCTTCTTGACCATATACCAGTTTAAATGGTGTGTGCCCTGCCAACTTATTACATGTAGTCCTATTTTTATTGGGTAAATCAATATATGTGGACATGAACTAATCCCCCTAGATCCACCTGGATCTAGAACAAAACGAGATGTAACAAGACGCTTTCCCTAAGTTGTGATCATTGAGTTTTACTACCAAAGAAAGAATAGATAACATACCTTATGAATCACTTCCTTGTATCTTTGTTGTCCCTGCTTCACTCCAGTGCTCTTGTGGAATCAAATCTGTGACAACACAAACCAACCAACGTGAAAGCATCAATAGTAGAATTCAATGACAACCTAAACATGTGATCAAGGAGTCATGTAATAAAACACTAATCATTTTATGGGAAAGAGGTGTGCCACCATATTATATTAATGAAAATTAGAAGATACAACCGAATTTCCTTGATGTTGCAAGTTCCCTTTTAGTGGTCCTTCATTCCAACACACACATACACTTGCTCTAAAATTCACATGAAGATAATCCACAAAAGATTGATGGGAAAATAGTGGCCTCAAGCATCACTAAGAACAAGATTCTTCACATGGTCTTCAGCCTATTCTTTCATCAATTCTCTGCTCAATATTGCTTAACCTTTTCCATGAGAAGCCCATGATTATATAGGATAAGATGAAGTGGTTAAAGGGATGAGAATGATCCCACCAAATCAGAGAAACCAGTAGGATCACAACCATACGGACGCCACCTCACATTCTAGAATATTCCCCTTCTAGATACTTTGTGAAACTTCTTTCCTCTTTTAGCTTTGGAACACCGTCGCACCCTACCTATATAGCAACCTGTGGAAATCCTGCGGATCAGCTATAGAGAAGCCTGCGGAAATCCCGCAGACCAGCTATAGAGCAGCCTGCAGAAATGGTAGATTTTTGCACTGTGTAATATGTGCAGCCTGCGGACCCTTTCTAAAAATCAGCCTTGTAGAAGAGGAAAGAAGTAGCTTCTCTTAGGAAAAAAGTCATGTTAGGAGCCTGAACACATGTTTGTGAAATCATCACTAGGGTGACCAAAATTATGTATAACAGAATGCCCCCCAAAGTATGAAGCTAGAACTGGTGCCAACCAAAATACTTTGTAAAAATGTGTGTGTGTGTCGGGAACAAGGAGCGCACTAATTGGGAATATGAAAACAATCAAGCATTCGCACAATATTATACCACATTTGAAGTATGCATTCCCATGTTCAGACTATAAATGATTGAAATCATAAATATAAGTCATGGCCACCAATTATACACTATGGATCCATGTCATCAAGATTCTACATAGCCACCAAGAATACACTGTGGATCTATGTATTGGAAAACTCAGACACAAACATATCCATGAGACAAAGTGGATCTATGTGTCAATTCAAATCACAAATACTCCATCGCAACCTGGATAAAAAATGATGAGGTCCAAGGTCTTCAATCCCGTCGTCCGTTAGTACGAATCTAGCCATGTGATTATAGTTGTTGAATTCGAACATGGTTAGAAACCACTTGATTACCGATCGTTAATGATCCATATGGATACCATTGGCCACCCACCTTTCCCAACTGGCTCAAAATAGTTTTTTGACAATTTTGGCAATTTACTATTTTTAGCAGTTTTAACTTTCGGGGCCATTTTGAGGACCTAAATGAAGGTTTTTCGGGATCGATCTCCTCAATGATATCCAAAAGAATGATTGAGCCCCCAAAATGAATCTCCTTGATGATACCTTTCCAACGGGCTATCACACGCCTAAGATGGAGATCGTATGCAAAAGTTACGACCCCGGGAAGTTGATGAACTAACTTACCCAAACGAGGCCCACATGACTTTTGGCGCTTCATCTCCTAGGGTTAGGTTTTTGGATGTCTAGGGTTTTTGGAATTCTTTTTTTTTTTTTAAAGGCCTTCAGAGCCTCATTGTAATCTCTTCTTGCAAATTCACGCAACCGACACATCTCTTCTCAGAGATAAGTCGCCACCATTCCAGCAAGCTTGTTTCTGTTGCATTTTACAATTTCAGCTTATTTCGTTATTGAATAGAAAACCAGTTTTAATGTATCTCTGTTATTTTGTGTTAAGAACCTGTTAATAATATGTATTCATTTCATTCTTCTCATAAAATCTGGATCAGTGGTATCAAAGTGGTCTGCTCCTTGTCGTCTTAATGCATGTCCCCAACGAGGTCGGAGTACAAAGAGTTGGGTCTCGAGCTTGTTTCTCTTGAGGACAAAAGCTCTCGCATGCCTAAGTGACCTATCATGGTAGGAGAAATGAAATATGATGGAACAGGATATCCTTTCAAACTATTGATTGAGGAATCCCTCACGCAACAGAGGAACGAGATGATGGATAGTTCCGCGCAAATCCTTCAGCAACTACCAACAGGCGACGCATCTTCTTCGAACGGAGGCATCGCCCCCTTCAAGGTACAAATAAACTTCAATATTCCTATATTTGAAGGTCAGATAGATGCAAATGTTGTAGATAAGTGGTTGAATCTACTAGAAGGGTATTTTTCTGTCCATAACTTTTCGAGTAGAGAAAAGATTACTTTTGCGCTCCTCAAAGTCATTCCCCGTGTCAAAGATTGGTGAGAAACTTTATGTGAGAAAAAGGAAATAGAGGAAACCTCATTATTTTCAATCACGGCCACTTGGGAATCCTTTAGGGATTTTATTAAGGAACAATACTACCCTATCAGAATTTATGATGACCTGTATACTAAATGGACCACACTGCGGCAAGAAAGAGACCAAGTAGTGCCCGATTTCACAAATATCTTCCATACCTTGCGCACTAAGTTGGGTATCAAATATTCAGAGTGACATCTAGTGCTCAAGTATCATGGTGCTCTGCATAGATACATCCATACCAAAATGGAATTTCTGTACATATCATCCTTGGGCGCGGCCTACCGATATGTCGTCAAAATCAAGCAGAAGCTCAAACAAAAGACACGGCAATTTGGGCCTGGGAACCCCTCACAACAAAAGCTGGGAAAGGGAGGCCCCAACCCATAGAACAAAGGACAAAGAAAATATGGGTAGTATCAGGACAACCATTCCAAGCCACAAGCAAAGAAGGACACCAGAAAGACAAAGAAATATACCGGGAAGTGGTGCAACTTCCATAAGAGCCTGTGGCATAACACTACTCACTGCCACTCAAAGAAGTCGTTGGTGGCCGAAGTGAAAGCCTTTGAATCAGATGTAGATTTTGACTTTGATCCAGGACTAGAAAGGGGAAGACAGATCATTAACGCAGAACCCAGTGCCACTGTTGCTACCACCAATCTCCAGACTGGTGAACTAGACGAGCCAGAAGGAGAGCGCCTCTTCCATTCACATATGTGGGTAAAAGGCACCCCACTGCACTTCATTGTTGATAGTGGTAGCCAGAAGAACCTCATCTCAGAAGAGTTCGTCAAGGGGATCGCCCTACCAACAATGTCGCACTCACAATCCTACACCATTAGATGGCTCCGCCAAGAAAGCGATCTCTGCATCATCCAACAATACTATCGTATGACATCAAGCCCTTCAAAGATGAGGTATTATGTGATGTTTCTCCTCTCGAAGTTTGTGATGTTCTTTTGGGCCAACCTTATTTATGGAAACGTCATGTTGTATATGAGTCTAGGCCTCGTAGTGTTATTATTACTTTGAACAGGAAATTGTACAAGATACTCGAGGCAGTCCCACCTAGTGCTATTTCCTTTATCTTTGTTAAGCAATGCAGGAAGTTCATCTCTCAGACGGGGAAGTTTGTCTTCTTCGTGATTATCTCTCAGAATAAGAGAAATATCACAGCCACATCTAGTGTCTCTATGTCTGACCTCTCCACACAGCAAAAGCAAGTAGATAAGGTCATGGAAGAATACTCGTATATCTTCTCCTCACCTACAGGGGTACCTCTACACTGCCAAGTCAAGCACCCCATCAATCTGACCCCCGGTGCACCGCTTCCCAATGGGCCAGTCTATCGCCGCTCTTTGTTAGAGAATGAGGATATGAAGCAACAAATCCAAGAACTGCTCCATAATGGGCACATCCATCCCATCTCATCACCTTGTGGGAGCCCAATCATGATGGTACAGAAGAAATATGGAACCTGGCGACTCTGTACTGATTATCGGGCTCTAAATAAAATCACAGTCAGAAACCGGTACCCGATTCCCCAAATTGACGACCTCCTTGATCAACTCATGGGGGGGAAATACTTTAGTAAGATTGATCTGAAGTCTGGCTACCACCAGGTCCCGATAGAATAGACAGATGTATGGAAGACTGTCTTCAAGTCAAAGGAAGTCCTTTTTGAATGGTTGGTCATGCCCTTTGGTTTGACAAATGCTCCAGCCACTTTCATGAGGATGATGGATGATATCCTACGACCATTCACCAATACTTTTTTAGTGGTGTATCTGGATGACATTCTAATTTACAGCAAGACTTGGGCCGAACACTTGCAGCATATTCAACAGGTTCTGCACACCCTGTAGCAGCACAAGCTATACGCCAACTTGGAAAAATTCTCCTTCGGCATGGACAGGGTCCATTACCTGGGATACATCATTGATCAACATGGCATACATGTGGATCCAGCCAAGATCCAAGTCATCTGTGACTAGCTAGCCCCAACAACACTCACTAAGCTTCGGAGCTTCTTGGGCCTTGCCAATTTCTACCGCAGGTTCGTGTTGGGATTCTCCCATATTGCATGGGCCCTCAACCAAATAAACAAGGGTGGTGGTAAGGTAAAATTTGCGTGGGGTCGGTCCCAACAACAAGCGTTTGATGATTTGAAGCAGCGCTTGTGCTCATCCCCAGTACTTTCACTACCAGACCTGCAACATCCCTTTGAAATTGAGACAGATTCTTCAGACTATGTTGTGGGCACCATTCTCACTCAACACGGCCACCCCGTGGCCTATCATAGTGAGACACTATCAAATATTGTCTGTAAGTACCCTACTTACGTCAAGGAAATGTGCCCCATTGTGAAAGTCTGTTGTCAGTGGAGACATTACATTCTTGGGAAGCAGACATTCATCCACACTTATCATAAGTCACTGCAGTTCATGCATACATAGGGAAAATTGCAGAATGATCGCCATCAAAATTGGTCCACATACTTGCAGCAATTCCACCTCAACATCAAGTATAAAACAGGAAGCACAAATCACGTCGTTGATTTCCTCAGCAGATCGCTAGTTGTGGCACTCACCATGGTGCTAGACTCTTGCGGCCATGAGACATCTGGATGGCCCCAACTCTATGAGACAAACCCTGACTTTGCCACCACCTACCAAATGTTGGGTGCAAATGCAGTTGTCAATAATTTCCATCTTCAGGATGGGTTTTTGTGTCGTCTAGTCCATATCTGTGTTCCATCAAGTGAGCGAGTGAAGATGATCTGGGAATCCCACTACAGTCGGGTGGTAGGACACTTCGGCGTCGAAAATACAGTGGCAATGCTACAGAAACATTTCTACTGGCCGAAACTTCGACAAGAGGTCAGCAAGTATATCAGGTCTTGCATTGCCTGCGCTATTTCCAAACCGACCACTAAGAAACAGGGCTTGTACACCCCTCTTCCTACTCCTAACAGGCCATGGGAATCCATCTCAATGGACTAAATTTCGGGCCTCCTGTCCACTAAGCGAGGAAATGACTGTGTTTTTGTGGTTGTTGATCACTTTTCTAAGATGGAAATTATGGTTGCCTACAAGAAGAGCATCACAGCAGAGGTCACTGCCAAACTCTTATTTGAACGAGTCTGGGTACATTTTGGAATCCCACAAACCATTGTCTCAGATCAGGATAGTCGATTTCTCCTCACATTCTGGTCGAGCCTCTAGTCACTGCTGGACACCAAGCTCACCAAGTCCATGGCCTTCCACCCCCACACAGATGGCCAAACCGAGGTTGTAAATCGAATGATTATGAATATCCTTCACATGTATAATTCAAAGCACCCTCGCACATGGGATGAGAGCCTTCCCTATGTCCAGCATACCTACAACCGAGCCCTGCATAGCTCAACTGGCCACAACCCCTTTCAGGTGGGGTTGGGATTCCAACCATTGGGTCCCATAGATTTTGCACTTCCCCTTGCAGTCACCTCAACCGACTCATCTCCTGCTCCAATTGAAGCTGACAAAGCCACCCATTTCATTGAGTGGATCCATCACATCCGCCAATAGGTTCAAGATATCCTATAGAAGTCTAACGACAAGTACAAACAACGCCATGATCAACATCGGGTTCCACATAAGTTTCAGGTGGGCGACAAAGTTTGGTTGCACTTGCAGAAAGAACACCTTACAGGACCCCATCAGAATATTCACCCACTCCGTTATGGGTCGTACACTATCACCAAGGCCATGGGGGACAATTCTTTTGAGTTCAACATTCCTCCCTTCCTTGGCCTGCACCCAATGTTCAACGTGGATCTCCTTTGCCCTTATTTCCCACCATTATTGGACACCTCAGAAGTAGAAGAACAGTTGACACCAACAGACCTCAACCCTGACTACATACAACTGGAATCCAATGATCAAATTGTGGACACATAGATCAAGGGCACTCGACAACAAAGGATCAGCTTTATCGAGTCGTCAAAGCAGGGCAGCTCCTGCACCAAGGAAAGTGGCTCACCCGGGGCCAAATTCAACAGAAATTTCCTCATCTGATGGAGGAACTCAATGAAATGGAGACCATTGCTTCCTAAGGAGGAAGGATTGATCCAGATGGATATCTTTGGCCACCCACCTTTTCCAACTGGCTCAAAATAGTTTTCTGACAATTTTGGCAATTTACTATTTTTAGCAGTTTTAACTTCCGGGGCCATTTTGAGGGCCTAAATTAATGTTTTTCGGGATGGAGCTCCTCAATGATATCTAAAGGAATTATTGAGACCCCAAAATGAATCTCCTCGATGATACCTTTCCAACGGGCTATCACACGCCTAAAACGGAGATCCTATGCAAAAATACGACCCTGGGAAGTTGATGTACTAACTTACGTCCCAAATGGGGCCCACATGACTTTTGGCGCTTCATCTCCTAGGGTTAGGTTTTTGGATGTCTAGGGTTTTTGGCATTCTTGTTTATTGTAAAAATGCTTTCATGGCCTCATTTTAATCTTCTTCTTGTGAATGCGTGTAGCCGTCACATCTCTTCTTAGAGATAAGCCACCACCATTCCAAGAAAAGCTTGTTTCCGCTGCATTTTACAGTTTCAACTTATTTCGTTATTGAATAGAAAACCAGTTTTACTGTATCTCTGTTATTTTTTGTTAAGCACCTGTTAATAATCTTTATTCATTTTGTTCTTCTCATAAAATATGGATCAGTTAATGAAAACCGTTAACGAGTGCGAGGGAAATCATCGTTGATATTAATGACTCCCAAGGTACAATAGCACAATCCAACGAGTGTGAATAGATGATCTGAAGTTGAATACTCATGGAATCTCTCAATCAGAGATCAATGATGTAAATCCACTGTCGAAAGTGAAAAAACCTACCATTGAGGCATGTAGGCTCTAAGGCACCAAATAATTTCTAAGTCTTGTTCCTGGATAATGAGCTGAAGTCAATAGGAAAAGACTCATCATAGGAGGGACTTGATGTATCCCCCATCAAATGACACAAAATAAGTAATAGATTTAGGGTATATCAAAGTACGAACATGATTTGAAATTGACAAAAGGAAGGCCGACATGATAGGAATTGACAATTGCAGATGGTTGACTCAATAGAGGGCTTGGTTGAACTTCTCTTGAACATATGAATGGCACGACCCTAGTCTTGGCAGCATTGACTCAAAGACTATTCAAGATAGGAATTTGCAAAAAGCCAGACGAGAGACAAATGGATTTCCCAACCCGGATTCAAATGATGAAGGGGGTGCCATGTTCAAGAGCGACGCTTACTGCCATTAACACAAATACAGAGACAGGCCTCTTTCCCAAATTTTCCCCCACCATTTCTGGCAAGTACCTCTTTATTTTTACACAAGCTTGAGGAGGATAACATATGCTTGTTGATATAAGCTCATCCTTCGGATGAGTCTCTCGGAGTATTTTTAATGAACCCTAAGAAGGAGTGGTTCGGTCCCATATGGGTCTTTTGATGTTTGTTTAACGAGTCCAAATATAGAAAACTAGAAGGTTTTTCATGTTTATAGAGTCTGGAAAAACACTTAAAAGAGAACTCTCTCAGTTCATTTTTCGTAAAATAGTTTGACAAGACCAAAAAAGTGATAAACTATCGCCCACCGAACGTTTTATTCAAATACTTTTACGAGCGTGAATAGAACAAGGTCGCTTGGAAATCTTTTCATTTTTAAGGAGTGTGAAAAGAGATTAAAGGTTACTCCGTAAGTTTCATTATTTTCGTGTTACCAAGACGAGTACGAAAAGATGGCAAAAGTATACTTGGTTACGTTCTCATCGATTTTTGAGCATGAGAGCGAACAAAGACTAATATTGAGGTTTTTCTAAAAAAACCCTAAAAAGTAATCATACACATGACGAAAAAGAAAAACAAATCACAGAAAATGTTTATACTTCATTGTTCAGAACCCTATTCTACCCATTTGCGAGAAACAAAACACTCACAAGACCATTAGGCTGGTAGGTTTTTGAGAAAATATATTTAATTGATATAAAATATTTTTAGAAAAAGTAAAAAATGAGATAAATAGGGGTAAGAACTCATTTTCACTATTTCATTTGTATTTGGTCAAAAACTTGTCTAACAGCCCTTTTTTCACCTCATATTTCGGTGGTTGATTGCAGGGAGCATAGGCGATCATTCGGTGAATGTTTTGCGTGAAAACGGTGAGTACCTCATCTTCTTTTTTTTCAATGGTTCAAAATTCATTTTAATCGGTTAAAAGATGATTTTTTGGGTGAATTTTTGGGTCGTAGGCGTGCGCTGGGGCCACCGTAGGTGCCCTATATCAGGTCCTGCAGAAATCGAAGATTTTCACAGGCACCTAATGGTTCACCTATGGAAACCTCGCTCTGTACATGAAGCCCAATTGTGGCGGCCGAAAATCCAAAAAAAAAATGATGCGTTGGACCAAAATGAATTCCAAACAATTATGACTAAAGGTGCTAACTTCTTTCTTTCATCTCAATGCAGGTATTTGGATTGCAAATATTTTGGAGTGGAGAGAAAGAGAGCATGAAGACGATGATGCAATGGATTTTAATGATCCGGGAACCATAAATTCCCTATGACAATGCGGTTTGTTAAAGTTCTTCACGATCTAGGGCATGAGATCCCAACTGAGACTGTTGGAATATTTGGTCCATATGTGGGACGTGGACCAACAAGTATTTCATGTGGGTGTTCATGTTCTTTCCTTGGACATCGAAGACATTTACTTATTGACGGGGCTATCCCATCATGGGGCACAACTGACCTTAACAGGAGGTCGAGGTGCTGGTTTACCGATGAGTGAATACATCAAATGCTATTGTGTACCTGAGGCCGAGCGGCGCAAGGGTAAAGTGGCTATCAGAGGGGTTCATGATCTGATGCTCAGAACTATTCCTTTCACCATTGCATGTATGGCAGGGAGTGCTTCTTTTCACATGGCTCTGTAGAGCCACTTCCAGTACGTCGTGGAATTCACAGAACCTCGTTTGTTCAACTGGTGTGATGGACTCCTCCACAGTATGAAGAGTCAGTTGACCAAGAGAAAGAATGGGGAACTAAAGCAATTTGGGTACAGATCCATTTTGGTATTGTTCTTCCTAGAGAGATTCCCTCACATACTCCTGTAAGTAGAGTGGAATATACCAGCGCCACGAGATCCACGGATGAAACGGTGGTGTGATCTCATGTCCCGACATGTAGCAGGACCCATTATTAAATATAATGATACATTTTTTTATTGGCTGGAGCCCCAAATCTTGATGATCGATGACTATGTGTATGTTGGGCTAGATTTTCGCCATGATCCTGACTTGGTGTTACCTGAGGATTCTCAGTGGGGGGAACTAGGTAACAAAAACATTTTTCTTATATGGTGTTTTTGTAAATTTTTCAAAATATTAAACACATTTGTTTCTTTTTATTTTTTCAATCCAATGACTAATAAAACTATTTTGACCATGAAAATGTAGGGCCATTCCGGCCCTTCGGTACATCCCCTATCCAGAGGCGAGGGGAAGCAGCGGTAGTAGCAGGATGGGATGTGGAAGATTATGAATCAATCGAGCAGAATATAGAGGGTTTGACTGCAGGGATCCCAGATATGTCGATCGACGAGGTCCCGAGGTGTTTCCAATGCCATACTGTAGGCATGGCTGGTCTATTGAGACGATTTCTTCATAGGGTAGCATGAGTAGTAGTGTGTTACCGAGAGAAGCATCCATGATGCCATTTTGTAGAAGCTATGAGCTTCATATTTTGATATTTTGGTCTTCGGACGAAAAACAATGTTTTTGTAAAAAACTTTTATCGTTATATATATACATGAGGCTTCTACTGGCTTATTTTTCTTTGTATAATGCATGTGATGTGTGATTGGATTTATAAATGTCTCAGATGTTTTTCTAACACATAATTAGCTAATGCATCAATTAATGTATTTAGACATCTAGGAATGTGTTGATACTCGATATAATCAAAATAACGTTCCAAGAGGCGAATTCGTAAATATACCTGTAACAAAGTAGGACTTCATATAGCATAGACATTACTTAACTATAGCACTACAAGCTATGAATCAAGTTGTATAACCAAGCGACGAATCCCAAGTGAGATAGCATTGGTCAACAATTCGATGACTGCGCTATACTCTGTTATATTATTGGTTGCACGACCGAGGCAAACACCATGTAGAATGATAAGTTCGTTCGTGGGTGCATAGATTTCCCATGCAGCAGAAGCTAGGTTCTGAGTACTATGACTAGCACCATTGGCGAAGCCAAAATGGGGTAACGAAGACTCCGACATATGGAAACCAAGCACAACACGAGGTAAGTGGTCGAGGGTAAAACTAAATAATGAAAAAGCACACAACAGTATGATACAATAAAATACAAGCACTCATGAAAAGATAGTCTAAGCATAGTACTTCTTCAATTAAATCCCATTTCTGGGTTCACTCAAAGGAATTCCATCATAATCTACTAACTCGTAGGCTCCCTTCTCCAACACTCATTTGACAATATAAGGGCCTAGCCACATAGCCTCGAATTTTTCGACTCCTATCAAATCACGATCTTGTTCATAGAGGAGAACTAGATCACCCTCAGAGAAAACGCATGGCTTGACATGTTTGTCATATTGGGCATTCACTCATTTCTTCTGGGCTTCAATAACTAGGGTGGCATCACAACAGGTCTCATCTAATTGCATAAGATACAATAGACATTCTTCTTTGGCAGAGGTGTTGGGAAGGAGTTCGGCGGCTAGCTTCAAAGATGGAATTTCACATTCAATCGCGAGAACGACTTCAATTCCATAGACTAGTTGAAAGGGGGTAAATCTCATAGCAGACTTCATAGATGTCCGATAGGCCCATAATGTTGAGAACAACATCGTGTTCCAACTGGTCTTATGGATTCCTATTATCCAATGAAGCATAGTGATAAGGATTTTATTGATTGCTTCAACTTGGTCATTGGCCTGTGGATAGTAGGGGGTTGAGTTTTCATGAGGAAGACCCAACTTGTCGGTAAGTTTAGACATCATAAAGTTTTGAAAATGGCTACCATGATCTGTAATGATAGCTTGCGGGATCCTGAATCGAGTAATAATGTGACTGAAAATGAAAAGTGTTGCAGTTTTTCCAGTATTGTCGAATGTAGGCATCGCCTCGGCCCATTTCATGAAATAATCCACAACTATGATAATGTATCCATGCACCCCAACCGAGTGAGGGTTACAGGTCATGAAATCAATACCCCATTTAGCGAAAGGTCCAATGGAAACTACAGGGTGTAAGGGAGCAGGATGAGATATTATCTTATGATTGTATATTTGGCAAGCATGGCATTTATCAACGATAGTTATATAATCTTTAAATAAAGAATTCCAGAAGTACCCTACTCGCAAGATCTTTTGGGCAATGGCATACCCGTACATATGACCACCACATGCTCCAAAGTGGTAGTCATTCAAATCTTTCTCATCCTCATCAAAGGTGAGACAGTGTCGAAATATAGAGTCAACACCATGGCGATAAAGAGTGTCACTGAGAATGATGTATTGACGGGCTTGATAGCGAGTGCGATGACAGTCTATACTAGAGAGGTTTGGCCGGAAAGTTTGAGTCTGGAGATAAATGATAATATCTCCATACCAAGCATCATCAGAACTGATCAGAAAAATGGATTCGTCTGTTAGGGAATCCTCTGCCACTTTTTTTGTCTCAGCGGAGGGAAGGTCACATATTAGTTCGGAAAACACCAAATATTTCTTGGACTTAGCGCGTTCAAATTCTAAGTCAAACTCCTAGAGAATTACTATCCATTTGGGGTATTTTCCCCCTAGCAATTGACGTGTAAGAATGTGTTGCATAGGGTTGCAATCAGAAATTACAATGGTCTTGTGTAATAGAATATAGTGGCGGAAACACTGGACAGCTTGAACAGCTACCAAGGCTAGTTTTTCAACATGTAAGTACTTGGCTTCGGTAGTCGTGAGACTATGAATCAAATAATAAATGACATGCTTGTCGTTTAAATTGTCTTCTTGGACCAGAACCATGGTGATGGTAGAGTCCAAAGCAGCAAGATAAAGGAAATAATATCGACTATAATCGGGCGGGAAAAGTAGTGGGGTACAGGTTAAAATCAGTTTCAAAGCATCGAAGGCTTTGCTAGCAGTGGTTTCCCATACAAACTCAGAGACCTTCTTTAATAGTCGAGTAAATCCGAATGTTAACTCAGCGTAGTTTGGGATAAAACGATGTAAAAAGTTTGCCTTCCCTTGCAAACTTTGTAGCTGGCGAAGTGAGGAAGGAGGAGGGAGATTGAGGATCGCCTCGACCTTCAAAGGATCTACCTTGATCCCCTGACGTGACACAATAAATCCCATGAGTCGGTCGGACTCCACACAAAAGACACATTTATGTGGGTTTAAGCGTATACGATAGAACTGACAACGAAGGAAAATGGCTCAGAGGTGGGCCGGATGATCACTACGATGCATAGAATACGCTGG
This sequence comes from Picea engelmannii, assembly GCA_009831015.1. NCBI lineage: Eukaryota > Viridiplantae > Streptophyta > Pinopsida > Pinales > Pinaceae > Picea > Picea engelmannii. The sequence goes on from ML781811.1 coordinate 938,302, forward strand.
TAGTTCATCTAAATAGGGTTGTACAATATGCTTAATATCATGGAAATCATAAGACATAGCACGTTAAAACGTTGCACCGGCATTTTTCAAACAGAAGGGTAGTTTACAGTAGGCAAAAATGCCCCAAGGACAAATGAAAGCAGTTTTTTGTTGATCCACGGGTAAGATATTTATTTGATTATATCCAGAGAAACCGTCCATCAAAGAGAAGATTTCACTTACGGCGCAATCGTCGACGATTTGGTCAATGAAGGGGGTAGGAAAGTTGTCCTTAGGACAAGATTTGTTGATATCCCTATAATCAACAAAGACACGGATCGTACCTTGTTTCTTGTTAACCGGAACTATATTGGATACCCAATCAGTCAAAGCCACTGGATAAATAAAGCCATCTTTAAGAAGTTTTTTGACTTCAAGCTTGATAACAGCTGCTTTACGTGGGTGTATCGGGCGAAGTCTTTGCCGGACGGGTTTAGCGTCCGGGTAGGTACTAATTTTGTGTACAAAAATATCAGGTTCAATACCTAGCATCTCTTCATAGCTCCACGCGAAGATGTCATGAAATTCTTGAAAAATTAACTTATATGTGGCAACCTCATCGGTGGAACATGAAGCTCCGATGTAGACATTTTCGAAAAATCCAAGTTTAATAGATATGTCGAGGGGGATGGTGGGTGAAATGTTACTTAAGTTACCTTTGTATAACACATCGTGTGTGGATTCAGGAATCGAAGAAATAATGACAACGGTCGATGGATTCGAGATCCATTGGTAACTCTCGATGGTGTACTGTTCAAGAAAGAGAATGGAACGATTATGCCCATCATACCAAGGGGTATCTTCCATCGACATAACCGACATAATAATCTCGTCCGTGGGAAAAATAACATGGAACGGATCAGGGGATGAATTACCGAGAGAGGGAGTAGAAGGGTCAGCCGATTGAATGGCTTGGTAGGAGGATTCAACTGGACTTAAAGGAATCTGGTCACCGTAGTGAAGATAATTATTGGGTTCGGGTACTATCCACGGGTCAGAAGACGCAGGAGTTTTGCAGATGGAGGTGGAAATCATGTTAATCGAGGCAACCAAAGGAGGTGGAACGTCGGGTGGTGGGATTGGAAACGTACCCATCAGAGTTGAATCTTTTAGTAGACCCACACTGACATTCTCATACCCAGGGGGTGTCTTTGCAATGAAAGGTACGTTGTTGGTACGTGTATCAGATTTAAAGAAGGTCAGTTGGTCTACTGTAACTACTTTTCCCTGATGTGGAAAACATGCGATACGAAAAAGAGTAGACACGACTGCACGCATGGAATCGATCCAGCTATGGCCAAGTAAGAGGTTGTAATCGATAGGTGCATCAAAGACCTCAACTTCAATGTTGATTGTTTTTCCTTCTAATGTAATAGGCAATGAAGGGCGTACACTATAGGGTTTAAATCCAGAGCCATTAAAGGCTTTGAGCATGTTGTGTGATTCAGTTAAGGAAGGAGAGCCAATGGATTTCCAGCAGGCAATAGACATGACACATGTCGAGGCACCCTCGTCAATAACTATTCTACAAATGTTCTTGTCAACGACAACAACTTGTATTTGAAATGCGAGCTGAGGGGGTAACCTTGGAATGTGATCTTCCAAGTCAAAGATTATTAAATTCGTATCCATAGGGTCGATTCCACCCATAGCTTTTAACAGTGCCTTCCATTGTGTAGGACAACTCTAAAGGACTTCGAGGGCTGACATCGCATATGGTGCTTGCACCAGATCCTCTACAATACTGTAGTTCTGGGAAGCACAAACATGAGGATTGAAGGCAGACTTTCAAACCATGTCTTTGGGAGGAGAGCGAAGGACTATATCGGGGTTCAGTCGTTCGATATGAAGAGGACCGATGGGAGGTGGAGCCGAGGGAGATTGTTGAACCAACGAAGGTGTTATATCATCAACTTTCTCTTTGGAGGAAAAGTAATCTTTGGCACGAGTGGTAAGCGTGATGTCATTCTTCTTTGAATCATCGTTACACATAAGTACATAGGAGGTAGTGGAGGAATAAGGTTGATCATGGATGACCAATTGAGCCTGTTGTTGATAAGGGAAGGGTTGAGACAAGATGGCAGGTGTAGGAGGTTTTGGGGTCCCTTGAAGGAACTTTGTGACCTCAGCACGTCTCGGACAGTCCTTCATGTAGTGATCATCACCACAGATAAGGCAAGGATAGCGAGGTTTTTGTTTATCCTTATCATCAACAGGTTGTGTCTTGGTCTTATCAGATTGTGGGTTGTTATTTTTATCCTCCTTATTCCTACCCTTCCCTTTTTTAGATTTATTCTTACCGGTAGGAGTCGATTGAACGGCGTTCACTTCTGAAGTTTTACCGGTGGGAGGGGTGGGCGTCGGAGTAGTTTGAACATTAGAAGCATGGGATTTGAGAGTGGTGTGAGAGGCCTGTGCAGATTTAGGTTGAGCATGGAAAGTACCTATTGTTGGACTACATAAATACACCTTTTATTCCTTGATCGTACACCATTTATCACCTCATTCTTATCTTATCTTTCCATAAAACCATTAATCTCCACCACTTTCATAATACATATGGGTTTATATCTTTGTTTTCCAAATTATTTATTTTCAAGTATTTTTAAGAGAATTTGTGATTAAATACTAGAAAATTAACATATTTTCATTATATCTCAAAGTTGGATGAGTTTTATGATGACTACAGGCATATTTGAAAATTTTCACAAGGTCAAAAATCACCACCTAGCTTCAAATTCGAATTTCATCTTCAAGCTTTGATTGGAGATAATCATTCAAGCTAACTTCAAAGAGAAGATCATGGATAGAATATATTATCTAAGATATTTGTGGAGGATTTGAAGGGATAGGTTGAGAGAAAAGTGGATCTGTAATTATGAGTTTTTTATCTTTATTCATGTATAAATAAGCGAGTTCTATCATCATTTGGGAGGAGGCCTCTCTCTAGAATAGAGAATAGAAGAATAGAGTGATTGAGCTTTGATTCATAGTCTTGTAGTTTTGAGATAGTGATTTTCATTATTTGTCATGTATTGGATTGTTTTAATGCAAGATTTTACTTTCTCATAGTGGGTTGGTGTTTACCTTTTTGTCGTGTTGTAGATGTTTTTAAAATGCTTTCATTAGATTTAATTTACGCACTTTCATGTTTTCATATATTAATTCTAGATTTCATGCTTTCGTAGTTAGATTAAGTTTTTTCTTTCATAGTTAGATTATGTCTCATTTGATTTTGTAGATTTAATTTTAGTCTCAATATTATGAAGCATTAGGATAGTTTCCTTTCATAGATTAGTTGCATATTTTGTGCTTTCTTAGATTTAGATTCAACAATAGTAGTTTAACATGTTTCTTTTCAATCATTAGCATAGATTAGAAATCCTCTTACCCTGCATATACTTTGCGTACATCTCATAAGATTACGACTCCGGATTGATAATTTATGTCGCAATTACTATCATATAATTCGCTCGACACCTATCACACCATCAGCGGCATAAGAAGCGGCTAGGGTTGTTGTGGTAGAAGGACGAGGTGCATCAGGGAGCAGATCGTAAAGAGTACCCGTTTGTGAATAAACGAGATCGAGGTACTCAGCACGACTGATCGCCTGTTCTTCTATGACAACTCCACCCATGGCAATGTCTTTATAGATGTCATTCACAAAGGATTTTGTGAACCATTCTGCCAATAATTGATCGGGAATATCGAGTTTGATTAAACGTCGTCTTCATCTCCACTCATGAATGTGATCGGAGATATGAGTGGCTTTACTTTTCTTGAAATAACTCAAAATATCGATTCACATTTCATAATGGATTGGAAACTGGTAGTGAGTGAGGAAAGCCATAGCTAGGGTATTGAAATCGGTGAAGAAACCTCGTGGTAATTCTATATACTAGTTCATGGCTGAACCCATGAGAGTTCGTTGAAAAAGACGTAACCAAATGGATTCATCCATCAAAGAGTTGGATGAACACCAAAGGTGTAAATTCATTACGTGATTGTTCAAATCCTCTCCTGGTTTACCATCAAACTTGGGAATGTTAGACGGTGATTTGGTCGGTATAACGGGCCAGTGGGGAGAGTGTGAGATAGGATCATTCAAAATACTAGACAGATCAGGGAGGTCCAAAGTGGCTAAAAAGGGAAGTTGTCTACTCACATGAGGATACTGGTAACTTTGGGGAGGGAGTCCCGTTGGTAAACCAGTAGGACCATAAGTAGTTTGCATATGATGCGAAGATCCTGGCAGATTCAGACGTGTGTGTGGAGGCAGGTAACTCATAGGGTTTAACAGAGTGGGGTTGTTCCTTTGCAAAGGGATACTATATTGAACGTTCTAACCCCAAATAGGATTGGAAGAACTGGGATATGCCTGGCCTAAACTAGGGGGTATGAAAGAGTCAACTCAAGGTTTTTTCCCCCTAGACAATTGTGTATTCCCTTGAATAAGACGATTCCAATACTGGGCCAGTGATCTGGGGATGTTCTTCCCATACTGTGGATTATAACCTCCGAGTGGGGGTTGTCCTCCGAGCGAGGATGATGCCCCAACTTGGGTTTGACCTCCAAATTGAGCGTTCCCCCCGGGGTTATAGTGCCCCCGAGTGTGAATCTGGTAACCAGAAGTGAATAACGATGTAGACATTCCAACAGTGGTAGAGCCACTGGGTCTAAATCCTCCTATAATAGGTGGAAAGGACCCTCCGAAAAGGAACTGGGATGGTGATGGAATATAACCGGAAACAGCGTTATACCCAGGGGGAGTGAAGACTCTAGAAATTCTGGATGGAACTAGGGTAGGATTGGGAATAGAGGCGTTCAAAGCATTATACCCAAGAGGAAATGATGGGATATGACTAGATAAAAATGGTGTGCCAATAGGTGATTGGTTGGACATTGTATTCCAGGCAGGAATAATCGTAGTGTTTGGGACCATTATGGAATGGGTCTGCTAAAGAGGGATGGTTGAACTAGGATCGGCTGATAAGGCTTCCGAACCAGGAAAATAATAGCATGGTGTATTGTTAAAGTGATCTAAGGGTATCGTAAACGTGTAAGAAGTTTCGGGTGGTTCAGAAATGATAGGTATGTCACCTCCTGTCTCTGAGGTGGTAGGGTTCCCTCTAGAAGTTGGAGTCTAAGCTATGTCAGTGGTTCAATAAGGATCCTCGTTAAGGTCGGTGAAAATTTTGGGAGGTAATCTAGAAGTGTCGATAACAATCTCTTCGAATGAATTGAGTTGGATAATACGTCTCTTGTATCCAGGAGGTAGGCAAAAAGCTTCTAGAGGGTCATAAACAACCCGAAATATCTCTAGAGAATCGTTCATTTCTGGCTGTGAAGGTATGTGGTCCTGGATCTCACTCTGTTGAGGAGATTCCTCCAGTGGGTTAGGAGGAAAGGGTTGAGAAACTTTCGGATCTTCCGGAGGTAATCTGTGCATCCTACGTGAACGACGTGGAGGGTCAATGTTGGTTGAACCGAAAATTCTACGAAAAAAATATATGGCCAACTAAGTTAACAGACAACACTCACTAGTAGAATATAGGAATCAAAACCAAGAAAACAAGACCTTCCTATTCCGAAGTCACTAGTTGGTGATGAAATCCAATGTCGCGGATTCAAGACAAGAAGGGGTTGGGCTAGGGCAGAAAGTTACCTTGACGACTTGCTTAACGGACTTACATCTTGGTGCAATCTCCCACACATAATCATGGGTATACCCTCCAAGGAGCCTGAGTGATTCTAACCAACATCGATTCCAGGTAACTTGGAGACTTTCCCCTCCACAGTCACCTTGTGTAAGATCCTAAGAAGATAGGCAACTAAGGTTACTAGAAACAATAGTGGTCCCTAGGGGAACAATCGACAGTTTGATCCACGCACAAGGGCAGGGTATCTACCCTGAAATCAACTCGAGAGGCTTCCACTCATCATTGTGGGTATATCTTCAAGCAACCCCCATAATACACGCAATCTCTACACTGAGACCAACAAAGCAGGGTGAGTAACTCTGCCAATCTCAATGCGACCTCAAGTTTGACCCTTGTGTGAGAAGGGCTTCCCACAACAAAATGTTGCAAATGGAGTTTGACACTCCCTATCACAAGATGTTATTGTGTGTTTTATGCTTTGGAGAGTGTGTCTCACTGCCTATTCCAAAGCTCTAGCCTAGCTAATGTTGGTGTAAAAGAGCCCTAGAAAAATTACTAGTTAAGTTTTAGATTTTCGTAATATTATTAAAGGTTGTTGTTATTCAAGAGGGAGACGGGAATGAAACCGATGTTTTGTAAGACCTTGACCCAACAATATGCAAATAGAAAATGAATTATGCAACTTTTTGTTCGATGAATTCTATCTACAGTAAGGAGAAGGTACTTCTGGAATGGTGTAAACTATGAAATATACTTTCTTTCTTTGAATGTAATACCAAACAATCATCAACAATGTAATTTCACTATTTGTTCTCTTTCAATTTGTCGAATGTCAATATTTTATGTATAAATGATTACCTAAAAGACTGAAAGGATTTAATATTTTCCTTTCGAAAACAAAAACAAGGATGGAATCGAGAAAGGATAAGCAATTAATGAAAAAAAAATACTCAACAAGCACCCAAATCGATCTTTCAATGGAGATAAAAATAAAAAATGACAAGAAAACGTTTCTTTAAATGTGAATCAAAAATTGGTCTTTTGATCGTTAAACAATCCAAAATGTGTAACCAACCTAAAACTTCAAATCCAATCGAAGATTTTTAATCGAGCAAGCACTCAGACACAAATCTAGAGATTATACCCTTGTCGATAAAAATCAAACGAAAAATGAAAAAGATCAAAAGAGAGGTGTTCGATCTTTGACACCAATCAAGAGCAATCCTAAACAGTCAGAAAAAGTTAAGAACTGGAATTAAAAATCCTTTCCCAGCTAACTAAAGAAAAAATGGGTAATAGCAGAGGCCAAAACAAAACCCAAACAATTTCTCAAACGCCACCACAAGCTGGCAGTATAACACAGTGCGAAAATCCCACACTGAAATAAATCAGCAGGGTGTGGAAATCAAAGGTTTATGCGGGCTATCTATATGGTGCAGTGCGGAAGTGTTTGAAAAATCAAGAAATTTGGAGAAAAGGGCAAAGAATCCAAGTGGATTTTCAAACCTAGAGAGTCTAAATGGATCTCCCACAGACTCAGAGATTGATTTCAAGAAAAAAGAATAGGTCAAAAGCAAATGGCCAAAAAAAAACCACAATAAAGTTGTTCTTCCCCAACGGAGTTGCCAATTTTGTTATTGGGTAAATCGGTAGATGTGGACATGAACTAATCCCCCTAGATCCACCTGGATCTAGAACAAAACAAGACAAAACAAGATGCTTTCCCTAAGTTGTGATCATTGAGTTTTACTACTAAAGAAAGAATAGATAACATACCTTATGAATTTCTTCCTTGTATATTTGTTGTCCCTACTTCACTCCAGTGCTCTTGTGGAATCATATCTGCAACAACACAAACCAACCAATGTGAAATAAGTAATAGTAGAATTCAATGACAACCTAAACATGTGATCAAGGAGTTATGTAATAAAACACTAATCATTTTATGGGAAAGAGGCGTGCCACCGTATTATATTAATGAAAAGTAGAAGATACAACCGAATTGCCTTGATGTTGCAAGTTCCCTTTTAGTGGTCCTTTGTTCCAACACGCACATACACTTGCTCCTAAATTTGCATGAAGATAATCCACAAAAGCTTGATGGGAAAATAGTGGCCTCAAGCATCACTAAGAACAGGATTCTTCACACAGTCTTCAACCTATTCTTTCATCAATTCTCTGCTTAATCTTGCTTAACCATTTCCATGAGAAGCCCATGATTATATAGGAGAAGGTGAAGTGGTTAAAGGGATGAGGATGATCCCACCAAATCAAATAAATCAGTAGGATCGCAACCATACGGACGCCACCTCACATTCTAGAAGATTCCCCTTCTAGAAAATTTTAGAAACCTCTTTCCTCTTTTATCTTTGGAATGTCATCGCACCCTTCTTATATAGCAGCCTGCGGAAATCCCGCAGGACAGCTATAGAGAAGCCTGCAGAAATGGTAGATTTCTGGACTGTGTAATATGTGCAGCCTGCGGACCCTTTCTAAAAAGAAGCCTTGTAGAGGAGGAAAGAAGTAGCTTTTCTCAAGCAAAAAGTCATGTTAGGAACCTGAACACATGTTTTTGAAATCATCACTAGGGTGACCAAAATTATGTATAACACCTTTAGGCCCACAATACTACTAGTATTTTAAGGTCCCAATCATCCCTATTGACATTACAGATCTTTGTCAGTGCATTCTCAAGAATTTTTTTGAATGCCTCTACTATACCATTTGCCTGTGGGTGATATGGTGTGCTCTTTTGATGATGGACTTCAAACTCTTCAGTCATAGCACTGATAGTGTTGTTTATGAAGTGTGTGCCTTGGTTTCTCATCAAAACTTGTGGGCACCCAAATCGAGTGCTTACTTGTTCAAATAGAAAGTGTGTTGTTGTTTCTGCATTGCAATCCTTCATTAGTGTTGCTTACGCCCATCTTGTTAGGTATTCTGTCGTGGTGATGATGTACCTTGCTCCTGTTCTTTTTGCTAGTGGGTTGATTGGTCCCACAAATTCTATTTCCCACTTATCGAATGCCTACAATTTTACCTGTGGCCGTAATGGCATCTCATCCCTTATGTTGGGTTTACCTACCCTTTGACAGACATTGCATCTTTGAAAATACTCCTTTGAGTCTCGGTGAATGATTCGCCACCATAGTCCTATGCACAATACCTTTTGCGTGCTAGCTTTGCCTGCATAATGCCCTCCTGCTATTCCCTAATGGGATTTTGCTAAAACTCTCGATCTTTCATGTTCTAACACATATATTCGCAGGATGCTATCTGCACCCGTTTTGTATAAGTGTCCTACGATCAGTTGATAGTCTACAGCCCAGACTACCAGGTTTTTCTTCTGTGTGGTGTTGTATTCGTGCGGCATGGTAATTGTTCTCAATTACTGAATGATATCTGCAAAGTAATCGTCAGTGATCTGGACTGAAAATAATTGTGCGTCTGAAAAGTTATCCTCTAAATTCGTAGGTTCTTGTCCATTTGTGACCCTTGATAGGTTGTCAGGTCCTGCATTCAACTTTCTTGGCTTGACTATTATTTTTGTAATATCCCTAAGGCCAAACCCAATTGTAAATGTAAATACAAATGTATTTAAGCTGGTGAGTTGTTTTGATATCATTTTTTTATGCACATTTCATGGCATAGTGAGCGCATGTACTGCGCAGTAAAATGAGGACGTGTGCACATGCCAAGATACCGTGCGCAACATATTAAGTGTGCGCAATGTTGATGCTAGGGAGCCTTTGTGTATATGATATGTTTTATGCACTGGTGAGCCAGTTATTATACGCTAGGATGCTTATGTTTTCATTAGGCCATAGAGCCTAGATGTTAAAGGCCAGTGCACCTGTTTTTGTACATATCTCATATTTAATATAAAGTACATCGTTGCGCGCAGACCGACCACGATAAAAGATATGGGGGACTAAACTCCACTAGTTAGGGAAAGGGAGGGCTAAGTTAAGGAAAGGGTCTAAGCTAGGGATCTTGAGCCAAAAAGGAATATTATATTAATATTTCTTTAAATCATAAAGTATGGATAATTATTTTATCCTAAGTTCTCAAGTTGGGGACAAGTGGGCCAAAGTAGCTCCCAACATGACAAGTGTCAAGTTGGGGACATGCATACATATTGTTGGGACTTAGTTCATTTTCACATCTCCCCCATCATTCTTACCATCATCTTTTCCATGATTCCTTCCATCATGGAGCCATGATTCCATGACCATTTTCACTCACGCAGTTAGTTATCCTCAGACATTCATTTCATTGTATATGAACTTGTATCCATGGCCATAGAGGTTGTTGTAGTTGGTTAGTTCAGAAGTTGGACTGAAGAAGCGGGTTTATCAGGCCCATGTGATATTGAAGAGGCGGGTTGTCAGGCCCGTGAGCAATTTCTCTCTGGGTGGGAGAATTGTTGGGAATTGATTTCCTGAAGGTGCTAAACTACAGCTACAGGGCTCTGATACTTCCTGTCCGGCCTATTGTTGAAGCCCTGGAAGGGAAGTGGGGAAGCCAAAGGACTATTGAGAAGAGAAGGGGCACACTTCCTGGGGTGGGACAGGCATGTGGGGAATGAGAGACTGTAGGATCTTAGTTTGAGTAGGCACCTGTGACAGGTTCTTTCTTGTTTTCCATGAGCCTATAGCCTGGTTAGGAATCCCTTTACCCGGGTGGAGTTTAGTCCCAGCTCGGGGGTGACTCACTGTTGAGAGTGATGAACAGTGTGGTCTAAGGTTGGGAGGTTCATGGAAGGTATGCACGCATTTGGTGACATTCTTACCAAGATAAGTGTCAATTGTGCGATAAATTTACATGTTGCATTGTTATTTACGTGTTTATTTTTATGGGTATTTCCTATATATGTTGCATGTATGTGTTTATTGTTATTTCAGTATGGATTCATTTGTTTACAGATGTATTTGTATGTTTACGTTTTATATATAAGACTTCTGCAAGAGTTCTGCATGTATATATTTTTAATTGCATGCAGTTAGAAAATTTTATGTGGCATATCTCATAATACAAGCTGGGTATGTTACAGTATGTTCCGCAAAGAGAACATAAGTGTTCTCTGTCATAGCGTGGCCCGACCATGGGTGGTCGGGGACATTCCAATATGGTATCAGAGCTTCATTTTTCAACACTAAGCCTAGATGGGCCGAGAAATTTGAGTTGAAGCAAAATGTCACAGAGGATTTATTTCGAAGTGGCCAAATTTTAGTTTGTAGAACATCCATGGTAAAAAGTAAAAGCAACTGGGCAGAAATGTTGAAAAGCCCCAATTTCTGTGGTTGAATTCATGAGAAAATGGAGAAATTCAGCCAAGTAATGAGATATCATTGATTTAATATCCGTTCTAACAAATTCGTACCTGGAATTGGTCGAATTTGAAGTTACAGTGAATCCATGACAGTTGGAGCGAGTTTTATAATTAAAATTCCCAATTCCTGAATTGAGTTTGGGAAAAATTCGTTCCAGAAATGTCAACCCACAACGATCTATTGTTACAGAGGTTGAGCTGGTGTTATCGGGGTGAAATTGAATGAATTTCATAGTTGCAGAATGTCTATGGTGAATTGGGAAAAATCCCCAATTTCTGCAGCGAATTCATGAGGAATCGATGCACATAAAGGTGAATGTGTGTAGTTAGGCGCACCAAAAAAATTCATGTGGCGCATTGAAAATATTGGGATAGGTAAAATTTGGCACTACGCAGAAAGGTATTGGCGTGCTGATGCACACATTAAATTTTGGTGTTGCGCGAAAAAATGATAGCATGTGGGTGCGTGCGATAAAAATTTAGTACCTCACGGAAAAATATGGTGTAAGGTTCCGCGCGGAAAATTTTGACGCTGCGCAGAAAAAAAATATTAGTGTGTGGGTGCACGCACTAAATTTAGCATTGCATGGAGTGCACACCCATAAGAAGGTGCACGCGGTGTACACACACATAATAATGGTGCGCATGGTGTATGTAGTATTGGTAGACCACAGAGGAGTTTGGTTGGCGCGCGCGCAATATGGGTATATGTTGACGCGCGACAGTTTAGTATGGTGCGCACAGAGTATTGATGTGCAGTGGAGGCATACTAAACTTGGCATGGTGCAGTGCATAGAGTGAATTTCACGCAGAATAGTGCACGCAATACCAAAAAAAAAAACATGCAACGGGTAATAGTGCAAGAACCAAAACTACGCACAGTGGATATTGGCGCGCGACACAAAAGTGCGCGCAAGTTATTGACGCGACAAAGAACTGATACATAGTGGTTTTAAATTGTACGAAGCACGATTTACCTTGTGATGTTGTAGCACATGGAAAATACGGGTGCACAAATTGAAATTTGTGTGCGCGAAGTTGTTTGAAGGGTGAAGAACAGCAGAAAACCAATGAATTTCCGTGACGTTTTATATCATTTGAATGTCACCTTTTTGTAGTGGATTTTTTAGGGCCTTAAGAGCATTTTTTAGCAACTCAAAAACAACGAGAACAAAGTGTGCCAAGGCACACTCTGTCTCTACAGCTCAAATAAAAGAGCTCGGATAGATCTTTCTAATGGTGTAAACTGTTCGTCAAACGGAGCTTTTATGAGAAAGATACAACAGAAACAAGGAAGGGTAAATTATAAGAACCAACTAGCTCCATGGAGCCATAACTTTATGCTCAAGACTCGGAATTGAGCATGTGAGAAGGAGTTGGAAATGTCTTGGACAGTGGAATATAATTATCCACCCAGAAAATTGATCAAGGCATTCAAATTTCCAGGAAATCAGAAGAAAGAATTCTGATATATATTAGTGAACTAGAATGGTTCACATTTTCATGAAATTGTTAAAACAATTAGCCTAACAAGGTTTTGTTGGCTGCACATTTTGCAGAGATAACAACAACTAGATCAAGATTAGATTAGAGTCCAGAGTAATGGAAGAGAAACAAGGGAATTACAACCAGGAAGATTAAGTCAGAGGGATGGATGTCCATTTGAGCATCGAAGGAACAAACTCCAATGGACATGGAGAAGAAAGGAATGAAAACATGAATATGGCAGAGACCATTAAAAATTTGCAGAAGGATGTCCAAATCCATAAGGATGATAATGAAAGGTTTATGAGAGCCAAGGAGTATCAGGATGACTTCAACATGAAGTTATTATAGAGCTTGAACAGAATAGAAAAGAAATTGGATAAGGAGAGTGGCTCGACCAAATCGGGAAGTCACAAGTCTCATGATGAGAAAAGAAAATCAAAAAGTATTAGAAGACATCACCATCACTCCCCAAGGCATTCCAATAAGAGGGAACACAGTAGCTCAAGTCCATCCCCTGTTAGGAAGCATAAGAGTTATGGGGTGGATGAACTACGAGGAGAAATGAACAAAATCAAACCTCCTACTTTTGATGGTGAGCACAAGAAGGATGAAGATGCAGAGACATGGTTGTTGGGCATGAGAAAGTATTTTCAATTGCATAATTATTATTCTCATGCAGAGGGTAGAATTGTCATCTATCAACTCAAGGGAAAGGCATCCATGTGGTGGGATCAGCTTGTGCAGGTGCAGCACATTAAAGAGAAAAGTGTTACTTGGAGGGAATTCAAGAGGTATTTTGAGAAGAAATACTTGACTAAGAGATACTATGACAAGAAAATGAAAGAGTTCTTTGAACTCAATCTTGGGAGTATGACCATTGATGAATATGAGAGAAGGTTTTTAGAACTGTTGAAGTATGTCTCTTCCATCAAGGATGAGACATTGAAGATTCAAAGGTATTTGAGTGGATTGCCATCATTTATCAGTGACAAAATATAGTATGATGATCCCAAGACATTTGAGGAGACCATAAGGAGAGCTAAATGCCTATATGATCAACAAAAATCAAGGCCAACATTCCAAAAATATTGGTAAGACAAAAAGAAATTTGAGGTGGATCAAAGGAAGAAGGGATATAAGCCACCATTCTTCAGAAACAATCCTCAGGGACAACAAACTCCTAAAGAACCTAGAATGATTGACACGGGGAGTCAAAGGCCAAGGAAACCAACTATTCAATGTTTGGGTTGTAAAGGGGATCACATGTTCAGAGATTGTCCTCACAGAGGTGAAAAATGGAGGACTGTTCACAATGTACAGCAAGCTAAAACAGTGGAGGACATGGGTAGAAAGGTACCCATGATCTATGCAGCCCTGGACAACAAGCAAGCAGAGCATCAGTAACATATGATTGAAGTGGAAGGTATGATCAACAACCAAACCATTGATATTTTAATTGATTCAGGATCTAGTCATAGTTATATAGATCCTAAGATGGTGGAAAGTTTGCATTTTCCAAGAAGCAAGCATTGGAAATCTTGGTTGGTGCAGCTGGCTACAGAAACCAAAAGAAAAGTTAATGATATGGTTAAGTCATGTCTTATGGACATGAATGGAATGAACACCTGGGCAGATTTGAACATCTTTCCTTTAGGTTCCTATGACTGTCTAATTGGGATGGATTGGTTGGACCAACATCATCCTCTCCTAGAATATCATAACAAAGCATTTACTTGTTTGGATGAGGAAGGGAAACTAAGGAAAGTGCAGGGAATTCCCAGGGCAGTAACCATCAGAGAGATTTCATCATTGCAGCTGAAGAAATGTTACAGAAAAGGGTGTCAAATATTTGCAGCTCATATGGATGAGACACCTAAAGATAAGGTGCCAAATTTGGAAGATTATGCAGTCCTGGAATATTTTGAAGATGTGTTCAAGGAGGTACCAGGACTACCCCCAAGGAGGGACATTGATTTCTCTATAAAGTTAATGTCTGGAGCAACTCCAATGTCAAAGACTCCTTACAGGATGAGTACACCAGAGCTGAAGGAGTTGCAAATGCAACTTGAAGAACTTTTGAAGAAGGGGTATATATACCCAAGTGTGTCACCTTGGGGTGCTCTAGTCTCGTTTGTGAAGAAGAAAGATGGAACATTAAGATTGTGCATTGATTTCAGATAGTTGAATAAAGTGACTGTGAAGAACAAGTATCCTCTGCCAAGGATTGATGATCTCTTTGATCAATTGAAGGATGAAAAGATATTTTCAAAGATAGATCTCAAGTCAGGATACCATCAGGTAAGGATTAATGAAGAAGATATCAGCAAGACCACCTTCAAGACAAGGTATGGTCATTATGAGTTCACAGTGGTGCCATTTGGGTTGTCAAATGCACCAGCTGTCTTCATGTGCTTAATGAATGGTGTTTTCTGAGAATATTTAGACAAGTTTTTCATTGTCTTTTTGGATGACATTCTTGTATATTCTAAGTCAGAAGAAGAGAATGAGCATCATTTGAGGATGGTGTTGCAAGTATTAAGGGATCATCCGTTGTATGCCAAATTGAACAAGTGCTCATTTTTTCAAAAGAAAATTCACTATTTGGGACATATCATTTCAAAGGATGGGATAACAATGGATCCTGAGAAGATAGAAGCCATTAGAGAATGGGTAGTGCCAAAGAATGTGACAGAGGTCAGATCATTCATGGGTCTTGCGGGCTACTACAGAAGATTTATTGAAGGATTCTCAAAGATAGAACACCCAATAACTTCCTTGCAAAGAAAATGTGTGAAGTTTCAATGGACATTGGATTGTGAGAAGAGTTTCCAACACTTAAAACAGTTATTAACAAGTGCTCCGATACTAAGGATTGCAAACCCAAATGAAGACTTCATTGTATGCACAGATGCATGTAAAGAAGGAATTTGTGGAGTCCTCATTCAAAATGGGTTTGACATATGTTATGAATCAAGGAAGTTGAAGGAGCATGAAAGAAACTATGCCACTCGCGATTTGGAGTTGGCAGCCATAGTGCATGCCTTGAGGAAATGGAGACACTACCTCATGGGGAAAAGGTTTGATATGAGGACAGACCACAATGGTCTGAAATATTTGTTTGATCAGCCAACTTTAAATGATAGCAAAGCAGATGGTTAGAATTTCTAAGCGAATATGACTTCGATCTAAAGCATATCAAGGGAAAAGAGAACAAAGTGGTTGATGCACTCAGCAGAAGAGTGCATGAAATGCATGCGACAGCCATTAGCATGTATCAATCAGATTTGAAACACAGAATTAAAGAGACTGCCAAATCAGATTTAAAATACAAGGATTTAGTGGCAAAACTACAGCAAGGTAATTTGTAGAAGAAAATTGGAGAATACAAGCTAGATAAGGATGAAATTCTCATGTACAGGGGCAGAATTTATGTACCAAATTCCCAGGAGTTGAAAAATCTGATATTGAGATAAATGCATAATGTGCCTTATGCTAGGTACCTAGGATATCAGAAAACTATTGCATATGTCAAGAGCCAATATTATTGGCCAGACATGAAGAAAGAGATTGTTGATTTTATTGCCAGATGTTTGGAATGTCAAAAAGTAAAGGCTGTGCATAGACACCCAGCTAGTTTTCTACAGCCGTTATCCATTCCTGAGTGAAAATGGGAATTTTTAACCATGGATTTCATTACTAAACTTCCCAGAACAAACAAGCAACATGATTATATCATGGTAGTGGTGGATAAGATTACTAAAGCTGCCCATTTTATTCCAGTTAATCTCACTCACAAGGCAACGAACATTGTTGATGTTTATATGATGGAAATTGCTAGATTACAAGGCATACCCAAGACAATTGTGTCTAACAGAGATCCAAAATTTACCTCAAAATTTTGGAAGGGATTATTTAATGGATTTGGAAAAAAATTGAATTTTAGTACAACTTATCATCCATAAACAGATGGACAAACAGAGAGGGTGAATCAGGTGATTGAGGATATGTTGAGGATGTATGTGATGGATAAACCATCAAAATGGGAAGACTACCTACACTTGGTAGAGTTTGCTTATAACAATGGGTACCAAGCATCTCTAAAGATGAGCCCATTTGAGGCACTTTATGGAAGAAAGTGAAACACACCGGTAAGCTGGGATAACCCAGCAGATAGAGCAGTGGTTGGGCCAGATTTGCTCAGGGAAATGGAAGAGAAAATGTTGAAAATAAAACAAAATTTAAAGGCTGCCCAAGACAGGAAAAAAATCTATGTTGATAAGGGTAGAACTCACAGGGAATTTAAAATGGGTGACCATGTATTCTTAAACGTGAAATCCAACAGAAGTTCCCTAAAGTTGGGAAATTGTTTAAAGTTGGAAGCTCGCTATTGTGGGTCGTTTGAAATCCTAGAGAGGATTGGTCTAGTAGCTTATATGATTTCATTGTCTGCATCTATGTATGTTCATAATGTATTCCATGTATCATTGCTAAAGAAATATATACCTGATACTAATCATGTTATTGATTGGAATGTGATTCAGGTGGAGCAAGAAGGCCCTTTTCAAGTGCATCTGGTGCGCATTCTAGACCGAAAAATCAAACAACTCTGGAATCAAGCCATAGGGCTTATAAAGGTCCAATGGACCTGGTACGGTCTTGAGGATGCTACGTGGGAGCATGAGGATGCAATGCAGGCAGAATACCTGCATCTTTTTACGGATTTTTTAAATTTAGTTGTACATGGGTACATGATGCATTCAGGATAGTGCATAAATAAGGGGAGGGGATTGTAATATCCCTAAGGCTGAACCCAATTGTAAATGTAAATACAAATGTACTTAAGCTGGTGAGTTGTTTTGATATTATTTTTGTATGCACATTTCATGGCATAGTGCATGCATGTACTGCGTAGTAAAATGAGGAAGTGTGCACATACCAAGATACCGCGCCAGCATCTTAAGTGTGCGCGATGTTGAGGCCAGGGAACCTTTGTGTATATGATATGTTTTATAGGCTAGTGAGCCATTTATTATATGCTAGGATGCTTATGTTTTCATTAGGCTGGAGAGCCTAGATGATAAAGGCCAGTGCGCTTGCTTTTGTACATGTCTCATATTTAGTATAAAGTACATCGTTGCACGCAGACCGACCACGATAAAAGAGATGGGGGACTAAACTCCACTAGTTAGGTAAATGGAGGGGCTAAGTTAAGGAAAGGGGCTAAGCTAGGGAGCTTGAGCCAAAAAGGAATATTATATTAATATTTCTTTAAATCATAAAGTATGGATAATTATTTTATCCTAAGTTCTAAAGTTGGGGACAAGTGGGCCAAAGTAGCTCCCAACATGACAAGTGTCAAGTTGGGGACATTCATACATATTGTTGGGACTTAGTTCATTTTCACATCTCCCCCATCATTCTTAACATCATCTTTTCCATGATTCCTTCCATCATGGAGACATGATTCCATGACCATTTTCACTCACGCAGTCAATTATCCTCAGACATTCATTTCACTGTATCTAAACTTGTATCCATGGCCACATAGGTTAGTGTATATGGTTAGCTGGGAAGCTAGAGTGAAGAAGCAGGTTGTCAAGCCCATGGGATATTGAAGAGGCGGGTTTTCAGGCCCGTGAGCAATTTCTCTCTGGGTGAGAGAATTGTTGGGAATTGATTTCCTGAAGTTGATAAACTACAGCTATAGGGCTCTGAGACTTCATGTTCGGCCTGTTGCTGAAGCCCTGGAAGGGAAGTGGGGTAGCCGAAGGACTGTTGAGCATAGAAGGGGCACACTTCCTGGGGTGGGACAGGCATGTGGGTAATGAAAGACTGTAGGTTGTTAGTTTGAGTAGGCACATGTGACAGAGTCTTTCCTATTTTCCATGAGCCTATAGCCTGGTTAGGAATCCCTTTACCCATGTGGATTTTATTCCTAGCTCGGGGGTGACTCACTGTTGAGAGTGATGAATAGTGTAGTCTAAGGCTGGGAGGTTCATGAAAGGTTTGCACATAGTTGGTGACATTCTTACCAAGACAAGTGCCAATTGTGCAATAAATTTATATGTTGCATTGTTATTTACGTGTTTATTTTTATGGGTATTTCCTGTATATGTTGCATGTATGTGTTTACTGTTATTTCAGTATGGATTCATTCATTTATAGATGTATTTATATGTTTACATTTTATATATAAGACATCCGCAAGAGTTATGCGTGTATATATTTTTAATTGCATGCAGTTAGAAAATTTTATGTGGCATAGCTCAGAATAGAAGTTGGGTATGTTACAGTATGTTCCATAGAGAAAACTTAAGTGTTCTCTCACATAGCATGGCTCGGCCATGGGTGGTCGGGGACGTTACAACTTCAAATTCAAATTCTTGAAATAGTAGTAACCATCGACAGATTATCCCCCCCAACACTGGCTTGTTCACTAGGTATTTAAGGGATGAGTGATCTGTGAACATCTTAAAGTGTTTCCCCAATACATAATGTATGAACGTATGCAGTGCATAGACCATAGCTAGGCCTTCTTTCTCTGTAGTTTTATAGTTCTATTCTAATTCTGAAAGCTTCCGACTCGCAAATGCTATGGGGTGATCTAGATCCCCCGCTCTTAGCTACGCTAAGATAACTCTAAGTGTTATGGCTGATGCATCTACATGGACATGGAATGTCTTCTCCTAATCTAGAAATACTAATATCGACGTGGTGACCATCCTTTCCTTTAAGGTATCTAGACCATGTTGACACTCGTCGTTCCACTGAAACTTTGTATCTTTTCTTAACATTTTTCCATTGGCGCAGTGATCTGCGTGTATCCTTTGATTGACTTTCTGTAGTACCCTGTGTGTCCCAATGTTTCTCATAGCTGACAGATTGTTTTAGGTGGTGGTAAGTTAACAATGACTGCAATCTTTGCAGGATCTACTAGTAAACCTTGTTTTCATACTATATGGCCCAATAGTATCCCAAATGGTGTCCCGAATATGCATTTCTTTATGTTCAATGATATCTAGCACTGCCTACATCTTTCTAACATCAGTCGTAATACTTCTACATGGTATTTCAACAAACTAAAGACTGTCCAATCATCCAAGTATACCTCGAAAAACTGATGGATGAATTCCTTAAACATGGCGATGACTACTCTGGAAAATATTGATGGTGCATTCTTCAGTCCAAACGACATGACTTTGTACTGGTAGGATACCCATTATGTCGCAAACGTGGTCTTATCTGTCTTCCCATGCTATCTTAATCTAATGGTAGCCTGAGAATCCATCAGTGAAGGAGTAAGCTTCATGTCCACCTACATTCTCTAATACTTCATCTGTGAAGGGTGTAGGGAACGGGTCATGTAGGCATGCATCATTCAACTTCCTCAAGTCGATTCATATCCTTATCCCTCCTTGTTTTTTTTCCTGAACTACCATCTGGCTTATCCATTCTGATTCTTCCACTGGTTCTATGATTCTAGCTTCAAGCATCCCGTCGATCTCAGCTTTGACTTTCTGCTTATATATTGGGTTCATTCTATATGTTCGTTGTCTGACTGGTCTCGCTTCAAGTCTGAGTGGTATCTTCATCTCTCCTATCTCTCCTAATATACCCTTCATCTCTATAAATTTTGTGGGAAACAGGTCATTGTACTCGCGCAGTAACTTTGTTATGCTTTCCACTTTTTGTTCATCCCAATAATCTCCAATGTTGGCCATTTTTGGGTTCTCAATTGTCCCAATGTTGACTTTATTTACCTTGATTGGCGTGGAAATAACTTATGATTCTATGGGTGGACCCTCCACTTAACTTTCTCCTTATGCTTCTTCGATATGAATATCACGCGGATCGTCTTCATCTGGTGCTTCCTCTTGCACATGGTGACATGACAGTAGTTCTTTGACTGTCTATTTGTTCCGTTGTTGTTATTTTGTTATGAGTTCGACTTCTGGTTATTTTATGAATATCACTCCTCTTATATATTTAAGATCTGCATCTATGTTGGGGTTCTCGTGCTCGAATGAGAAAATGATTGTAAAGTTCTACTGCAATGTCACCCAGGTCGCAGTTCCTGGTCTGTATACCAGTTCGCTGGTATGACCTCTAGAGTGTGTATGAAATGGTGAGGCCATTCCTCTGGCGGTGTCATTTTCCAAAATGTTCTACACTTCTCCAAGTGTTCCACTGGTTCTCCTTGTCCATCGTATCTATACTACTTAATGTTTTTTTGTTCTACATTGAACCTTATGCATAGTAACCGCTTACATTGGTACCAGTCTGTGATTGTATCTTTGTGTGCGCCCCACCATCTTGCAGGTGTGGCCTTGAGTGTTATATCAAGTGCAAACAGTCTCTGATTCTCTAGGACTTCATCTTCATACTATGCCAAGAATTTTTCCAAATCATTTATTCTGTGGAAACTGGGTGGTTCCCTTATCTCCGTTCCTACCCATCTTACTGTGCAGTCTATTCGTGCACATATTCTTTTGGAAACGTCATGTAGCCTTTGTTTCTAGTTCTCTAAACCGATGTATGAGTCTGTTTCACATGAAGTAATGCTTCACCAACTGAGTATCCCATCTGCAATTGGGTTTATGTAATCTTCATCACACACAGTTGTTCTGTACAACTAGTTGATTTCCTCTAGGTATAAGAAAGTAGGTTCTACAAACCTTTCCCCTTCTTATGGGTTTAATGGTGTGATGACCCTGTATTCCCCTGACTCAAATGTCATTTTTCTTGTCTTTATATTGATTATGGCCTGGTTGTCAAATGCCCAATCCAAACCAAGCAATGTTGGATATGGTGTTGTGTCGTCCATTATTTCAATCACTTAAAAGTTTTCTTTAGTGTGCACACCATCCAAGTCTACTGTCACTCCTTTCAGTCTATTGATTGGTAGAACTTTGTGTTGGTTTGCTAGTTTCAGTTGAATAGGTGAATATCCTAATGTGGGCTCTCCCATGCATTGCCATGTCTTCTTTGGTAATACATTCACTTCAGATCCTAGATCCAGAATGATATCTCCCATGTTGAAGTCTTTGATATTGGTATTGAGTCTGAATTATCTACTTGTTCTTCTCCTTGTATGGAGGTGATTGACTGCCTTTTGTTCTATTTTTTCTTCCATCTCTATACTACATATTTCTAATATGTTTTGCAATATTTTAACAGATGATGGGTCATTCAATACTTTTACACATGATTGCAAAAAGCCTTTGATTGTACTTACTTGTCCCGTAGATTGGATTTCATTGGTATGATCCAATATTGGAGGCATCTCCTATTCTAGCGCTTCCTTGATTTGCTACGTAGTTGAAGTCGACGCCATGTCCTCCTTCTGAAATTTTTGTCTGGCTTGTTTAAATATCTCCTTTTTTTTTTGCGTGTCGAACTGCTTCCTTGGTTTGGTGTTCTTATTCACCCAATGGTTTTGTACTGACTCTTGTCAGACTACGTCATTTCCTGTTTTAGTTCCTCCATGGGTAACAATGTTGATGTTTTGTCCTTCGTCCCTCGCTTCGGCTGAAATCCACTGAACATTATTGTTGTTCTGGTTCCTCTTTTCCTGAATCTTCACTAATAGTGTCGGACATTCTTCTGTATCATGGCCCGATGCACGACAATACATACAAGTTGTTGGTGGAAGCAGAAATTCTCTTGCATAATGTCCCAGTTGTTGACAATTGTGACATATCACTGGTCCTCTACCTCATCCAAAACCTCCTCTCGCTCGTCCTCCACCTCTGTAGCATTCTTGATCTTTTCTCAGTGCATTATACTGAGGCTCTTGATTGTACTGTGTGGTATTGTACTGAGGTTGCACGATATTATATGGTTGTTGTGCAGTATTATATTGTTGTTGCGTAGTGTTGTATGGAGTCAAAGCTTGGTTAAACTGTGGTGCGGATTGCCCAGTCATCATTTCTGCCTGCACTCTATATGCATCTAATGTCCTTTCTCTCATCAACTCCATAGTTCTATAATCTTTGTCATCATGGCCCACTGACTTACAAAAGTTGTAATATGAACTCTTTGGGACTGTTTGGTATTTTTGCATCATTGGGCAGTGATACGGATCGTGGCCTGATTTTGTACAGACTTTAGACCATAGTCCTCATGTTGGTAATGGATTTGGAATTCCTGCTGCCATATACTACGCGATTGTTGGAAATTTGTTCTTATTGTGTCCTTTTGTCCTGCATGTAGTGCACCAAATGGCTTCTCACTTGTCCTTGCCCTTATTCTGGTTTAGCTGAAATGTTAAGTTCTTCAAATCCTATTTTAGTTCCTCGATGGATGGGTCCATCTGTTGGTATTTATTTCCTTCCAGTTGTAGGGCTTCCTACAGAGCCTCTGCCTACGTCTAAAAATTTTGTTGTCGCAATGGGTATTTTAAGTGTGGTAATAGTGAATTGACGAACAAATGCCTATGTTGCATATCAGTCATGAAATATTTTGGCTTTCCCTTCAATCGCTTGAATCTCTAGTCAATCTCCCATACGGATTCTCCCAGTTTCTGTCTAATTTCAACCATCTTGTTCATGTACTGATCCTCTGAAATCATCTTCTAGAACTCATTAATCAGTAACTTCTTAATGTTTGTCAGTGTCCTTGTCGTCCTAGGTGCACTATTTGCATCTAGGCTCATGTATGAGTCTACTGCGTGGTCTCTTAGCATAATAACTAACTGCGCAAGTTTATTATCGTCATCGGTGATATATTTTTCTTCCCAGATCTTTGCACAAATGAACAAGTGTTTCTCAGGGTCTTCTGTTGCTTCTCCTCAAAATTTTGGTAACCTGATGGTGAGATCGTGTCCTTCCATTCTGAATGTTGAACTACTACCTCCGCGCGGTGTAGATACTTGGCTAGTGCTACCTAAACTAGCTCCTCCAGTTGTTGTTCCTTGTTTATATGTAATTCATGTTGTATGATTGCTTCTGAACTTCAATTGTCTAAACGGTGGTGTTCTCTTTGGTTTATTAGTCACACATGGGTTTATGGGTTCCACACTGACATTAATATGGATAGGATTGTTGCCTTCTCTTCCCATTCTTGGACCTCTCTTCTTCCTCTCATATTTTTTGCGTAGGATTTCCTCAATCTGCTCCACAGCACGGAGATCCTCTACCTCTTCCTCGTCACTCGCCAAGCCTTCCCTCGCGGCTACGGCTCTCTTCTTAGTATTCACCTTGTATTGGTAGGGTACTCTGCTACACGTCTTTCCATCTATTTCCATGATCTGCTTGATCTGGTCATCATCCATCATGATCGGGTCCAAGGTTTCCTCCTTATTTCCCTTATCCTTTCCTCCTTCCATTTCTCCTCTTTCTATCAGTGCTTCCCCCCTTCCCCCATGCACGCAGGGAAGTTTAGTTGTCTGACTCCATTGTCATTACACCTTTTTTATATAACAGTATCTTAATAGAAGTATATAGAGATATAATGTACCTTCCTCGAGGTCCACATAGAAACTCTTGCTCCATCACGCTATATGACTTTGTTGTATCTATTGCAAACTCTGTTATAAATCCTGCCACAATATTGTCGAGCCAAAAATCAACTGCACGGGTGAACTTGTTGTTCACTTGCTGTAATTGCTCAATCCGTACTGGGGTCCACTCTAACTATTGGATCTGGTGCATTGCGTGGTTATCCTTCAACCTTAGTATCCACTCCTACAATAAATGTGGAAAATCACAGAAAAAAGACTTCATGCAAATCAGTAAACACATATTTCTCAGGATATTTGCGGGGTGTTATTCTAGGTTGTATGTTATCTTTCTGTGCAAACTCCAACTCTTTTGTTCTTATCCAAGTTTTGATCTCTGCTTTTGTGGGATTCCACGATCTCAACATCCCCTTCTAGTAGCTCATTGCTTTCTGTTATGCTTTAATATTCTTTTTATCTACCTCTTCGCATCTACTCAATCCTCTCTTGTTCCTACCAACAACAATGAAACCATTTGTTGGTTAATGCTTCCTTTACTTACATGTCCTGTCGAATTTTATTGACCCAGATTTCATGCTTGTTCGGGTTTCAAACAAAGCCTTTAAAACCATCGGCCCTCTTGGTAAACCAGAATGCAACACAACACACGGGGTGCACTATGTCGTCTCACCCAAGATAGTCTTAATGAGTGGCTACAATACTCATGTGTTTGCAGCCTAGGATTGAGTGCGAGAGATGAGGATTGTATCCTGAAACTCTATTATAACTTGTAACCAAAATGTATTGTTATTTATGATTATGCAAGAAATGTAACAACTCATTCATTTAGAAATATTTACTTGGAGACAATAAAGAGACACATGCATTCAATTACATAACATAGATGTTACCATGGTTCACCCCCTCTTGGGCTACGTCCACAAAGATCTGGCTCTTCGCTCTTTTATTATAGTATTTCCTTACTACAATGTCGTGCGCTTTACAACTCTTCTTAGTTGGGTAAGATCTATATGAGGCGGACTAGACTGCACCAGGCTCCTCAACATGTGATATAACCCTCAAGATATACCCTCATCCATCCTCTCTAGCTCAACAACTTACAAAAGTAGGTCATATAGCAAAAGATTACATATCGACTCGCTACAATTATTCTCTCTATAATAACGACTCCTCAATAATAATTTGAACGACCTATGATACCTAAGTATCTATATTTATACGCTTCTGGATCTTCAGCCATTACAATACATTACTAAAACCCTAAACCTACCATCGTAAGGTATTCCATGCATGCACGCGTGTTGTTCTCCCTTCCAGATATCTCTTTCCTCGTGCATGCCTTCTTTCCAAAAATCGCCTTGCTTTTTCACTTTAGTCTTCTTCCAACAATGGGTATGATTCAAGTATAAGAGGCTACCAACTAACTAACTATAGAATGTGGAATCAACTTCCGAAGAAGTACAAGTGGCACCTAGCTTGACTCCAGACTGGAAGGGAGAAGGGTATGGTTTAAAATCGTTCATGTGAAAGCGACGAAGAAGGTCACAACCATACTTAGACTGGGAAAAACAAATTCCTTCATTGTTTTGCAAAACTTGGAGGCTAAGGAAATAGTGAAAAAAGATTAAGTCTGTCATTTCAAATTTCTTCTTAAGGCTGGTTTTCACATGGTTTAAAAGTTTTGAGTCACTACTAGTAAGGATAAGGTCATCAACATAAAGGACAAGGATTATGAGATGGATTCCTATTTTCTTGGTATAGACATTAGAATCAGAATGACACCTAGAGAATCCAGTGTCAATAAGAAAGTTGTACATTTTGGCATACCAAGCTCGGGGAGCTTGCTTGAGTCCATAAAGAGATTTCTTAAGGCGACAAACAAGGCTAGAGTTATTCTGGACATATCCGGGAGGTTATTCCATGTATATTTATTCTTACAAATATCCATGCAAGAAGGTGGATTTGACATCCATCTAATGGACCTCCCATTTATGTGAGGCAGCAAGGGCAAGAACAAGGCATATGGAATTCATTTTGGCTACAAGGGAAAAGGTTTCATTATAGTCAATTCCTTGAACTTGGGAAAATCCTTTGGCAACTAACTGAGCCTTATGTCTTTCAACACTTCCATATGATGCATACTTAGTTCTGTAGACCCATTTACATCTGACAATTTTTATTCCTTTTGGAAGAGGTACAAGATCCCAAGTATTGTTGGCCATTAAAGAACGATACTCGTCATTCATTGTTGTATCCCAATTTGGATGACCTGAATCTTCTGCAAATGTCTTTGGATCATGAGTCTCTAAAACTTGAGCCAAAATAGAAGAGGCTCGTTGGAACTATGAACGTGTTTGACGTTGATATGAAGGATCACCAATAATACCACTAGTTGCTTCTCATGTTGAATGGAC
The DNA here is from genome assembly GCA_009831015.1 of Picea engelmannii. NCBI lineage: Eukaryota > Viridiplantae > Streptophyta > Pinopsida > Pinales > Pinaceae > Picea > Picea engelmannii. Next base: position 964,696 of record ML781811.1, read on the forward strand.
CCATCTAGGAAGCGGTGGAACTGATGCTGGTTCAGATTCAAAGGATTCATCTGGAGGAAGGTGATCAGGCAGAGGTGGACTTTCATCCTCGCTATCATCATCTGAAGAATAAATCAGAATAGGAATAGAAGAAGGCACAAACGTTGAAGATGGTGTGCAGGTTGAAGAAGACACAATCGTCGAATTAGGCTTGCAGGCCAAGAGATTTTCATCAAATTTAACATCTCTTCTAATAATAATTTCATTACAACTTGGTTGAAGAAGTCTATAACCTTTGACATATTCATAATAACCAACAAATATACACTTCTCACTTTTAGGCTGCAATGATTTCCTTTTCTCATCAGGAATGTGAGCCCATGCTATACTGCCCAATACACAGAAGTGACTTACATCTGGTTTAATTTTAGTCCAAGCTTCTTCAAGTGTTATATTTTTAAGAGCCTTTGTGGGAGTGCGATTTAATATGTAATTTGCAGAGTTGATTGCTTCTGCCCAATACTTTAGACTTAATCCCTTAGATTGGATCATACAATTAGCCATTTCGTTTAATGTGTGGTTCTTTCTCTCAGCAACACCATTTGGTTGTGGTGTATATGGAATAGTGTGTTGCATTTGGATGCCCTATGCAATGCAGTAACTTGTAAAATTATTGTTCACATATTCGCCTCCATTATCTGTTCTTAACTTTTGAATTTGATGTCTAGATTGCTTTTCTACAAGGGCCTTGTATGCCAAAAACTTGTCAAAAACTTCGCTCTTAAGTTTTAAGAAGTAAACCCAAGTACGTCTGGAAAAGTCATCAATGAAAGTTAAGAAATACTTGCACCCAGAAAAAGGATAAGAAAGTGGACCACACAAATCACTGTGAACAAGATGCAAAGGGCTCGAGGCGTGCCAAGAGGCACGTTTGTCAAAACTGTCCCGATGATGTTTGTCGAGAACACAACCGGCACAAACACCATCTTTGCATGAAATAGGAGGAAGACCAGTCACCATCTATTGATTACATAGTTGTTGCAATGAGCGGTAGTTTAGATTACCAAGTCGCTCATGCCAAAGTTTTCTCAAGTCATCGCTATGGGAAACAAAAACTGAGGAAAAAGATGATGACCCAAATTTGTCAAACTTGTACAACCTGGTAATATCATCAGTAATTCCAGTTGCAAGAACGTGCTTATGATCTTTTAGATCCTTGATTACAACTTGGTGAGGTGAAAACTCTACGGTTTTACCTTCACCTGAATGAGTGATTTGATATATTGATAGAAGGTTACAAGAAAGACTTGGAACAAATAATACATCATTGAAATGACCATTATCTACTTGAATTGTTTCAGATCCTACAATACTAAGAGATCTATCATCACCAACAAATATTTTATTGGTGTTACATTCATTTAGAGAAGAAAATATATCTTTATCCTTAGCCATATGATAAGATGCTTCAGAATCAATAAGCCTTTCATCAGAAGAAGAAGTAAAAGTTGTATTGAAGGAGAAACCAGAAGAAGAAAGTGCATGTCCATGGGAAGAAGAAGTAGAATCAACACTGATGTTTTTTTTCTTCAACGATGCTTCTAAAGATGCCATCTTCTTGAAACATTTGGACTCATCGTGACCATCTTTATCACAAAAGTTGCAATGTCTGTCGGACTTCTTATTTTTATATTTTGCTCCTTTGTCACCATTAGGAGCTGAAGTTGTTTGAGTGGGTTTGGGACCCTTATGTTGCTTGTTTTTGTAGCGAGGATGTTTCTTCTTGGGATTCTTGGGTTTATCTTTCTGTTGGGAAACTAAGTCTTTGTTGGAGGTACCTGCAGTGTTGATCACTCCAAGTTGTACAATCTTATCTTCCTCTCTAATCAAAGCAGCACAAAAGGGCTCAAGAGTGGGTTTTTTATAAGTTTTCCCTAGATCCTCTCTCATGGCATAAAAGGTATATACAAACACAGAATATGCACTACTTAGCTTAGAGAGAATAAGATATATGAAACACTCTTCCTCCATCTTTATCTCACACTCTTCACATAAAATTCTGAGTGTTTTAAACTTAGATAGATAGTCTCCAATGCAAGAAAAATCACTTGGATTTAAAGTTAGTACTCGATTTTCTAATTGTTGTGCTAAAAAAATATTGAGTTTACCAAACATAGTTTCAATATTTTCCCAAGCTTCATTGAGGTCATCAATTTTCTTAAGGTGGAACCTTAAATCAGGAGAAATGGACATTTCGATTAGTCCACATGCTTCATCACTCCTATTAGCCCATTTGAATTTCTTATCAGCATTAGTGGGTTTTTTTTCCTTTCCCAAGGTAATCTGGTACAAGCCTTTACTTCTTAATAAATCCTCCATATGAGATTTCCATTGGAAGTAGTTGGTGCTAGTAAGAAAAATATTTCTGGAATAATCCATATTAAATATGTAGATAATATGGATTTAAAAACTGAAACTGATGATCTGGATGGAAAGATATCAAAAAAATATGTGTTTTAAAAAAAAAAAAAATGGTACTAAAACCGGACTTCGGATGTGAAAGTTATGCCCTTTTTATAAAAAAGGGCATAAACGATAACCAAAGGACCACGTGGTGATGTAAGTTGCTTTATGAAGTGACCCACTTTTATAAAAAGAAGTTGAGATCACTTTTACAATGAAGTTACTTTATAAAAGAAAAGGCGCGTGCAAAATAAATAACTCTAAAATAAAGTATTAAAGCTACTTATAGTGATTCACTTTTATACTTGAAGTGAAATACACTTTACAATGGAGCATGAACTTTTTCAAAAAAAGTAACAAAAAGAGAGACTTGAATTCAAGACCTCTTACTTAATAAGGCAACTTTTAACCAAATGGGCTAGCAAAATATATTGTATTGTTTAGCAAGAGGATTGGGGGTGTTGTTTTTCATTGTTGTTGTTGTTGTTGTTGACAACTTTAAAGAGCATGCTCAGAAAAAAACTCTTTTCACACAAGAAAAAAAGTTCGCTTCTCGGTGACAACAAGGGTTAGATCTCGGTTAGCTTACCTGAAAGATGCGCATTTTCCTATCTAGTTTTTATTTGACGAGATCTCACAGAGCGCGGGGCAAAGAGAATACGTAGATCTAAAATATTAGCAACCCATAAACAAATAATATAAAACCGAAATAAAACAAGAAATATTGCTCTGCAAAAAAATTTAAAATGCATATTCAGCCTTTATACCTCCGGATCTGACTAAAATGGTTGTATCTTGGGCAAACTGAAACCTTTTCGAGTGAAAAGAAAAGTATTCCTAACTAAAATGAGCGCTCCGGACACAATGGAATAGTCCTCTCAACCTAGAAATGGAGGTGAGACAACTCGGCTTCACGATTTTGATCTACAACAGGAGCGGGTCTTCAAACAGGCTCTGATACCATGTTCGACAACACAGATATTCCAACAAAGGAAGAACACCTTCAGTAACCGCTCACACAACCAGATAAATTATCAAAACACCTATGTTTTGACGTGGTAAAACCCCTACGGGGAAACATCCACAGCCCCAGTGAACATGACCACTTGGAGCAGTTTATTAACGCAAAAGAAAAAGATTACATAGAGATTTTAAAAGAGAGTTTCTCACAATCGATCATTGGAAAATGACCCTCCATGCTATTTAAATAGATATCATGGACCAATCGAGTGTTAAGCCACGAATCAATGGTCGTTAATATCGAGGAGAATATGAACTGTCGGATCACTCTATGTCGGGAACATATCGTGACTGTTGGATTTCCTAACTACAAATGAATACTAATGCATACTAAAGAAACACACTAAGAAACACACTTTTACCTAGCGACACATTAGACCAAGTAGATCTTAACTAACTCCTAAGTGTCTAAATATACTAACATCCCCCCTTAAGAACAACTTGGGATAGGATTGAAGGATTTACAATAGTAACACAATAGGAGAAGGAAGGAACGTTTTTCCAATTTGGCATATAGTTTGTGTTGTCGCGGAGTGCTCAAAACATGTTGAATATGCTGCATGTGCTCCTCCCAATTTATGTTGAAGTTGAGGATTTCATCCAAATATACCACCACAAAAGAGTTGGTGAAGGGTCTTAATACATCATCCATCAACCTCATGAAAGTGGTTGGTGCATTTGTTAAGCCAAAGGGCATGACCAACCATTCGAAGAGACCTTCTTTAGATTTCAAAGTTGTCTTCCATACATTAGTTGGTTCGATGGGAACCTGGTGGTAGCCAAACTTTAGGTCAATATTGTTGAAGAATTGTTCCCCCTTGAGTTGGTCAAGAAGGTCATCAATCCTGGGAATTGGGTACCAGTTTCTGACTGTGATTTTTTTTAATGCTTTGTAATCAATGCAAAGTCACCAGGTCCCTTCCTTCTTTTGCACCAGTACAATAGGGCTTCGACAAGGGGAGGACTTGGGTCTGATGTGCCCCTTTTGAAGAATATCTTAGATCTGACTCTTGATTTCACCATTTTCCATCATCGAGTGACAATAGACTGGTCCATTAGACAAAGGTGCATCGAGGGTTAGATCAATTAGATGCTTTACTTGGCAATGAATCGATACCTCGATGGGTGAGGAGAAGATGTCTTTGTACTCTTCCACGATCTCGTCTACTTTCTTCTACTGCAAAGAGAGGTGGTGTGTAGAGGCCATGGATGTGGCGGTGACCTTATGCTTACTATAAGCATGGAGCACAAAGAAGATGAACTTCCTGTTTTGTGAAATGACCTTACTACATTTCCTAGCAGAGATTAAAGAAATAGCGGTAGGTGGCGCTACCTTTGGTATCCTGTACAATTGTCTACCCAAAGTAATAATAACACTGCGGAGTCTAGACTCATACACAACATAGCGCTTCCACAAATATGGTTGTCCTAAAATAACATCACAAACTTCAAGGGGAGAAATATCACACAATACCTCATCTTTGAAAGGCTCAATGTCATAGGGCATATGACACTGTTGGCTGACACGAATATCTCTTCCTTGGCGAAGCTAGCCAATGGTGTAGGGTTGCGGGTGCAGTGTCGTCGGTAGGTCCAACTGCTTGATGACCTCTATTGAGATCAGGTTCTTCTGACTTCCTTTATCAACAATGAAATGAAGTGAAGCCCCCTTTACCCACATATGTGAGTGAAAGAAGCGTTCCCCTTCCTCTGGTTCTTCTGGTTCACTTTGATGGACTTTGGTGGTAGCGACAGTGGCACTGGGTTCAACATCGATAATCCGCTTCCCTCCTTTTAGATTTGATTCGGAATCAAAATCGACCTCTGACTCGGAATCCTTCAGCTCGGCCACAAGTGACTACTTGGAGCGACAGTCTTCAGTGTTGTCCCAAGGGCTTTTATGGTATTCACACCATTTTACCATGTCCTTCTTCGTCTTCTCATTGCCCTTCTTGTGTTGCGGTTTGGACTGGTTTTCCTGAGAGTGGCCATCTTTTCTCTGTCCCTTGTTGGGTGGGTTGGGGCCGCCTTTTCCCTGCTTCGGTTGTGAGGAGTTTACAGATCCAAACTCTCGCCTCTTGTGCTTAAATTTATGCTCGATCGTGACAACATATATATAAGTCGTACCCGATGAGGCGATGTCCATAAACTCCATTTCTGTTTGAATGTATCTATGCAAAAAAACGCGATATTTGAGCACCATATTTCTCTCAGAGTCTTTGATACCCAATTTGGTGCGCACGGTATGGAAAATATTGTTGAAATCTGGTACTATTTGGTCCCTTTCTTGACGCAGGGTGGTCCATTTGGTGTACTAGTCCTTGTAGCTTCCAACAGGGTAGTATTGTTCTTTAATGGAATCTCGGAAGGAATCCCGTGTAGGGGAAACCACAAATATTGCAGATTCCTCTATGGCCCTTTGCTCATAGTAAGTGCCCCACCAGTCCTTAACATGGGGGGTGGCCTTGAGGAGTGCAAAAGTAATCATTTCCCTATCGAAAAAATTGTGGACCGAAAAATACCCTTCGAGCATATTCAACCATTTATCTACAACATCTACATCTATCAGTCCTTTAAATAATGGAATATCAAAATTTACCTATACCTTGAAGGGGGTTTCATGGCTTCTTGATGAAGATGATTCTCCTATGGGCGGCCACCGAAGGATCTGCGCAAAGTTGTCCATCATTTCGTTCCTTTGTCGCGCAAAGGATTCCTCGAGCAACATCTTAAAAGGATCTCCTACTCCATCATCTTTCTTTTCGTCTCCCATGGGTTTTTTTCGAGCTCGGCGCAACCGATCTTGCAACATCTCGATTGGTTCGAGTCCCAACTTCTTGTACCCAGATCTTGTCGGGGACATGCATGAAGAAAAATAAATGAAGAGAAGACCGCTCTGATACCACTAATCCGGATTTAGGAGCAAAATGAACTGATTAACAGACTGAATACAATAAACAAAGAGATATGAAGAACAACAAAGATATCCAGTGAACAATATCTTCTATTGAATAAATGAAATAGGTTGAAACTGTAAAACTGTAGAACTAAAACACTTGCTTGAATGGTGGTAGCTATCTCTGAGAAGAGATGTGGCTACTACGTGCATTTGTCTAAGTAGAATGATTAGAATGAAGCTCCAGAGGCCTTTTTAAAATTACTCGTGAATGCCAAACCCTAGACATCCAACAACCTAACCCTAGGAGATGAAACGCCAAAGGTTATGTGGGTCCCTATGGGTAAGTTGGTACCTCAACTTCCCGGGGTCGTAACTTTTGCATACGACCTCTGTTTTAGGCGTGTGATAGCCCGTTGGAAAAGTATTTTAGAGAACTACACATCAATCCATCAAACGCTAACTTCGTCTATAGTTTGACTATGGTGAGCCAAAAAAAACATGGTTTAGGGCCCCAAATAGGCCCTGTAAGTACAACAAGATGTGCTGACATGAAAACATACAAAATAAGCTAATTGGATTAGGTGGGAGGCCACCAATATCCACCTGGAAGATGTGTAGGGCTTCAGATAGTCACGGAAGTGTATAACCCACAATTACAAAGAAGTACAGAAGAACGTGTTGAACTATAAATTGTCAAGAGGAGCTAGACCAATATCCACCTGGATCATTGATACATATTGCAAGAGAAACCAACGTCTCTGTTGATATGCTGCATGACTGACAAGTTTCAACTTTTTGAATGATCGTTGATATATTGCAAGGGAAACAAGTTTCACTGTCGATATATCACAAGTTAAATCAACTACGAAGTTAAGCATGCCTTCGACATATTGCAACAAAAATAAACTTCAAATATTAAACATCATGTGATACATCACATTAAATCATAACAATGAAATTTGAAAGAGGTGCGATAAAGAAAATTTGCAACTATAAAGATTTGGCAGGCTGTGTTGTATCGCATAACTAAAAAATTTTGGAAAAGGGTGATAACTCTTGGAAGGGATTCACATCTAAGATCAATAAGAGCTCAAACTAACTTAGAGAATTTTCAAAAGCATGAGTCTAAAGTGAGGAAACTCATAGAATCATTCATGTTGAAGCTTAAGGCAAAACAAGGTTTCGAAAGCAAACAAATAATTTCAAAGAGTAGTAGAAAATTGAAAGCAAAAGATGAAGGTCCAAATTTATAATCTTTCACTCAACGTTAAGCATCCACTCAAATAATCTTTCATGTTGAAGCTTGAGGCAAAACAAGGCTTCGAAAGCAAACAAATAATTTCAAAGAGCAGTAGAAAATTGAAAGCAAAAGATGAAGGTCCAAATTTATAATCTTTCACTCAAAGTTAAGCATCCACTCAAGGTGAAGGTAATGTAAAAAGTATAAAAGGAATTCTAAGTTCTTCTTAATGTTATAACCAAAGTTCTTTTTAATGTTATAACAAATTAATGAATTTGAAGAAGTTGTTATCTCAACACTCTACAACAAAGCAATTAATACTCTATATATTAGGTATGTACCATTGAATCTAAAATTATCAAAACAATTAATGTTATATATACTAAAACATATACTACTTTAAATCTAATGATAATATGCACTAATTGTTTTGATAACTTTAAATCAAATTATATATCTTATCGTATATATTAGGTATGTACCATTGAATCTAAAATTATCAAAACAATTAATGTTATATATACTAAAATATATACTACTTTAAATCTAATGATAATATGCACTAATTGTTTTGATAACTTTAAATCAAATTATATATCTTATCGTATATAGCATTAATTACTTTAGTTATTTTCCTAAAATATCAACCAAGTGATAAAGTGCGCTATAAATATTAAAAAATTAAAAACCACACATATTATTAGGGGCATGAAAGTTAGCACGCTAGACATTGGGTATGAGTTGTAAGACTTTGCGAAGGCTTGTGGTGTCATATAATATAGTTTATTAACTAATATAACCTATTACACTATGTGTTATTATGTGAATAAAGATAATATTTGTTAATTTTGTGTGTACAATTATGATTGTGCATATATGAATGCCATCTAAATGTGATGAACAATCTTGAACATTAATTTGCTCCAATTAAGATTTAAGATTTATGACATAAGATTTAAGATTTATGACATGGTATACATGGCATTTAACATTTATAATAACTTTTAGGTTCGTGATTATACATTTATATTAATTTTATATATGGATGGTATGATATATATTAATTTTATATATGGATGGTATGATATATACGATAATTGATAAATTTGATTTCATTTGATTTCATGTTTGATCTACAAAATTTTATATTTTAGTGGTAAATCATATCTAGGTCAAATTAGTAGATCATTTAAAATTCGTCTTAAAGAATATATAGTTGACATCTTCCATAATCGCATCTCTAAGTCAGCTATGGCCAAACACTCCCACAAATTTAATCATCTCATTTTCTTTAACTAAACTAAAATTCTATCTTTAAAACTCTATTACTCCTCTTGTATCATTCTAGAAGCGTTGGAAATTGAAAAACATCCTAGTTTTAATCGGGAAGATGAGTACAAACTTAATCAATATTGAAAACCTATTGTTCCTTGTATTGATCATTAACCCTTTAACCTTTTTTACTGTTTTACCCATATCCTCATTTTTTGTTATCTTTTTCATTCCTTGAAAATACAAACTTAACAAATTATATTTTCTTTAGCCTTTTATTTTAATTTCAATTTTAAAGTTAACATTAAATAGTTTTTATAGTTTTTATTTACAATGACTTATTTACTATTTTAATCATTTTTCACAACCATTTGTAACATTTTTCTTTCCACAATAGTTAACTTTAATTTTTAACCCAATAAATATCCACCCAAATGTAACTTTATTTGTCCATGGAGTGTAACTCAAAACTTTGGATGTTTCAAAATTTTATACACAATTTATCTCTCAAAAAACAATCTGAATTTTTTCATGCTATTAAAAAAACCATATTAAATTTTTCATCTTTACTTATAAATATTTAAATAATATCATCAACCACTACATAATCTTTAATTTCAACCCAAAAAACTTAATATCCTTAAATTACATGAATTTACACATATCTTGTAACCTTATATTTTTATATACAAATATAATCACTAAATATAATTTAGTGTCTTATTTAAGTAAAATATAATAAATAAAATATAATACATATTATCATTGAATCATATTGGAAATTTACAAATGGAGGGTTAGTCTAAAAGCCATGCATTCAACCATCCATTTTCAAAATTCTATAGAAAATATAATTAGAAAATTTGGTCCAAAACACACGGTTATGGTATCACAAGTATATTATTGTATGAACTATCCTAATACAAACAAAAAATAACTCGGTATCTGAAAGAAGCAAGTAAATAAAATTTAACTTAGTTTAGAAAGGGTATCCACCTTTTCGTCTGCATGTGCAATTGGGTCTTCAGAATCCATAGACGTGGTAGCATAAAGCATTGAATGAGTAGGTGGGTTTCTAGCAACTTGCACTAGATGAGCAGTGTCATTATCCATAGGGCCACAAAAGTGTCCATTCAACTCAGTGTCATGATCCATAGGCCTCAAAGTCCACAAAAGTATCCATTCAACTCAGTTGAGGGGAAGACATGAATGTAGGGGAAGGTTCAAATGTTATGCACTTCACTTGAGGATACATGCAATGGTCTTAACTCGTTTTCCTCATAACGTTGTCAATAAGGTTTGGGACTCTTCCCATTCTCACAAACTTAGAAGATGTTCACCAGTCTCTATGGCACACTAGTCTCGAATTATGTTATGCTCTTTCAATTGTTGCTTGAAGCCCTCTTTTCATATAGTCCATTACAAGGTTAAGCATGCCACATTACCACTAGTTTCAACATCTTTATGACATTGTTTTAATCCCTTTTGTGGGTCTTTCAGCTTGCAAATGAGACAACACAAGTTTTGATAGTGACAATGTGCTATGAGAACATGCACTTGATGGTGAGGAATACCTAAAAAGGTAACTAATAGAGTTGGTGTAAGAGCCAACCTCCAACCCTTGATGCTCAATGTCCCAAACTACCAATCTATTCCACATGCAAGAACCTTTTTGATATTGTACTCCTCATTATCTCACCTATGCAAATAAATGGACGAGTGAATGCACTTAGGAAGTGATGGATGATTGTAAATATTCAATTATTTATTTTCTTCAAAATAATAAATGAAGTCTATCTTATCATCTTTAAAATAATTTAAAATATTTGAACTTGTAACTAATGTGTAACCTATTAAAAAAAATTACATATTCTTAATCATTAGACCTACTCAAATTATATATATTATTTTTCTAATTTTCTAATTAAAAAAATAATCATACCTATAATAATAATATTTAGACATTTTAGTGTTTTGAACTTAAATAAAAAAATCTTACATACATCAAATAATATGCATAATCACAATCAAAATCAAGTAATGTATATTCAAAGAAAACGATTTAAATAATTTAAAACTAAAAAATTCCAAAACACGTGAAAAGGCGAGAGAACATACATATAAAGAACTCGACTCGAGGCATGTGAAGATCCATCAACAATTTGATTGAATATTTTCAGCTTATTTATTTATATATTATCCTATAGATTCTTTTTTACTGTGAAAATTTTCCATCAAAGTTTTAATGTGAATATTTTGTCGATATAAGAAAAGTTCTTAAATTTGAAAAAAAATATTAAAAAGTATAATGATTTATTTGTAAATATGAATATAATTTACATGTATTTTAAAATAAATGATAAATAATATTAATTAATAAATATCCATAAAAAGTTTAATTGATTGGTAAAATAAAATGATATATTTATATAATAAAATAAATGTTTAATTTTTTAATCATAATCATATCATATTAATGTGTTCAAATAATTTTTTATTTTACTAGAGTAAAGATTTTATATTATTATAATTGGACAAGGAGGTAGTTGAGAAGAAAAGCATGAAGTGATTAAGCTCACTTCCATCTTTATCTTTGTATTATATTTTGTTTCGTGACTCTTTTTATGAGGTCCTCTAGATGCTTCCTTGAAGGATAGAGAGAATATCACGTGAAGGAGAATTGTGTGTTGTGCCTTTACGAGGCCAACTCACATCTCCAATATTCAACACCCTTATTAATATATTTCACCACCTTAATTAGGATTTTATGGAAATTAATTTCAATAAAATTATATGTGAAGTTTCAATTTATTTTTTTTATCATCCAATAAATAAGGGAGTAAATTAAAAAATGGACAAATTTAATTATTTTTTCATTAAAATTTGTATTCAAATTGTAAGTTTTAAACTTATAAAGTAAAGAAATGTATACAAATTCTTGAGCAAAACAAAAAATAATCAATGGCTCATACACATAGTACATAGAGATTTATTTTGAAAACCCTTAATCGTGAGAAAATCATCCTTTCTTAATGTTACACTTCTCAATGGCTAAAATAAAGAAAACATCCCCCAAAAATATTTGGGGCGTTGACACGAAACCAAAGGTTTCACGTAAGCAGGGGGGATCTCGCCCCCTCCCTTTACGATCCCTCTTTGAAAAAACACCTGACACATCTACATCGTCACGTGATGAGATAGTTAAATCCTATGTATCCCCCCACACAGATGCAAAGAATATAACACATACCCAACACAAATTTGGTAGGAAATTCACAAAAAGTTATAGTTCCACCTAATTAATGAGAACTTTAACCATGAAACTTTATCTTTAAAGTTTTAATCCATTTTAAGAAGACCCATCTTATCATAATTGAAAAAATAAAATTTTATATCATAAAAAAAAATATTTATTAAAAAAATTGAATTTGTTTACACATAGCATTTAAAAATATATATAAAAAAAAAAAATGGATTTCATATTTTTTAACTTATCACTTTTTTTTTTCTTTTACTTATCATTATAAAAATATTTTATTTATTAATTATATAGGTAAAATGTCATAATAAAATAACTACATTTTTTCTATTTAAAAAATTGTTTGGATTTTTTACATTATCTCATAAATACATCTACATATATTTACCATTAAAAATCTTAAATATTTATAAAATTGTTTTATGTTTTCATTACATTATATGATTTTTTCTTGGAAAAAAAAAAAAAAAAAATCTTAAATCTTTATAAAATTGTTTTATGTTTTCCTTACATTATATGACTTTTCTAGAATGAACTTTGTTTGACCCAATTATTAACTTTTCTTTGTTTTACATAGATATCTCCTCATCATACACAT
>ML781811.1:992984-1004520 GCA_009831015.1 Picea engelmannii
AAAAAAAAAAAAAAAAAAAAATCAAAATAAAACTTTACATTACCCAAAATAAAAAAAACTAACTAAAAAAATTAAGTTTATCCATTTTTGAATAATAACATCTAAAATATAAAAAATAAAACTAAAAAATGAAAATGAACAATATTGAATATTAGTACATGTATATCTTTTTATAAGTTTTTATAGAAAATTTGAAGCGCCTCATCCATTGTGACAGTAGGGTAATGATGAGATGTGAAGTGTTTACACATAGCATTTAAAAAGTATATCTTAAAGGATTATGTTTGGAGATTTTTTTTTTTTTTACTTAGTTATTATAAAAATGTTTATTAATTTATATATAAAATGTCGTATCAAAATAAATATAATTTAATAAGTATATTTTTTAATTAGGAAAATATTTTGATTTTTACAAATTAAGTTGGAAGTTCATTTACATCTCTTTACCACTAAATTTTTTAAATCTTTATAAAATTATTTTATATTTTCATTACATTATATTGAGTATGATCTATTTATCATCTTTTCTTTGTGTTATATGGATTTTTTTTTATTGAAACATTGATATTCTCAACATACTCATTATAATCTCTCGATAGATCAAATATGTGTAAATGTTTTTAATTTTTAATTTAATTTAATTTTTTTCCATAAAAAAATATCATGATTTTATTTCATTGAACAAAACAATATTTTTTCATATGTAGTTAAAGCATTACATATATGAGCATTTTGTTAATAATATTCTTCTCCAAGAAGTACATATACTCTTCACCATTTAAATCACAACTTAAGACCCATGATCATCCACTATAGGTTGTTAGTTAAAAACTAAATAAACGGATATATCCACTATAGGTTGTTAGTTAAAAACTAAATAAACGGATATATAGGTCACATTGATCAATCCTATATATATAAGCTCAGTGAAAAAAAAAGTTATAAAAGTCATAAGTAAAACAAAGAGTAGTCTTTTTTAATCTTCACCAGAAAAACAAAGAGTAAAAAACATATAGTAAAAAGTCAATGGAGGATGGTAGTACTCATAAACCATACCCTTTAACACACGATTGAAAGAGGGAGTTAAAAATAACATATGTGCTTTGAACCTCTTTCAACAAAGGTTGCAATAAAAAGTTTACACAATTTTGTTATTTCCTTGTCCACTTTATCTTTTGCAACTTAGTCACTCATTTTTCACTAGCCAATGGTAGAAGTAATCTTTAAAAAAAAACCATAACTCGAAGATTTATATGTTAAAAAATCTATAGTAGAGCTAGCAACAAAATTACATAAAAGTTCTCTTTTAGAGTTTTTAAGCAAAGACAAGACAATGCCAACTTCCTAGTATTTATTAATGCTATAGATTCTACAATATAAAACTAAACTAAAATTCTAATAACTTTGTGTAACATAAAACTTAACACAAAGCATGATGACTAATTACTTCTTCCATTGCTATGTTTTTTATGGGTCTAAGTTTTGTTCAACAATTACCATGTCTTCAACAAGTTGATGTACCATTTCTTCTTCCCTCATCTCCTCATGGGTGGAATTGGTAGACTACCTTTGGTACTTAGAAGCCCCATATTGTTCTCCTTTACTCAAATTTATGACTATGTTTCTAAGCATGTTGCAATCCACCTCAAGAACAACTACATGATGCTTATGATGAATTAGAGTGCCCATGATTATTGTTATTTGAGAAGTAACTTGGTGCTCATTCTCATGAATTTTTGTAGTGGTTGTGAATATTGAATTCATGTTTCCTTATATGGACTCCTTTCTATCCCTAAGAACACACATAATTTCCTATAACTCATGAACTGAAAGACCATATTGTTGGAAACATAACAACGAATTTCCTCATGGGGTCAGATGCACATGGATGCAACTATGTTAATGCAAATGCATGCAATCTATTTATGAACTGTTCATGTAACTATGTGATCTATTCATGATCAGTCTGTGTAACTGAGTGATAGATGTTATATATACAAGCATACCCATAGAGGTGTGAGTGCAATGCAGTGCAATGTGCAGTGAGTGTGTGAGAGCAAGACTCAATACTGAGGTGTTGTGTGTATGCGAGGAGAGGATGGTTCTATGACTAGGTTGGCTATTGTAATTCTCCCTTGAATAAAAGAATACTGATTATCATTGCTCGTTTATGCTATGGTTTTATGCTATGTTTTGCTTCTACTGCCTAACAAGTGGTATCAGATCGGGTTAAGTAGGTGCCGCAGGTGAGCCAAGGAAAATTGTGTCCAAATCTCCTATGAGTGCAAGAAGGTGTGATTGAGTGAGTAGTAGGTCATCAACGCTCCCTAAACAGTGTTAGAGACGCACCAACGCTATCAGACTTATCAACACACACGGTTTGTGCACCACAGAGCGCCAACAAATCGATGCTCCCCATTCACACTCAAGGAGCATTGATCGTTCAAACTAGCGCTCCCCTTACACACTCAAAGAGCGTCGTTCCAAAAACTCGCATGCATGGGATATGGTATGAGTGGTATAAATTAAAGATTTAAGGTATTTTGTCTTATTCATGTGACATGTAACATGGTCGTGATGTGGAGTATAAGTTCAACCCATTATTAAAGAGAGATTAAAGAGTGAGTGAATGTTTAAAGGTGGATGCCATATAAATATTTTTCCATTCGGAGGATATTAAATATTATTTTTAAAGAGTTGAATTTTTGTGGATTTGGTAAAAGATTTTAGTAAGGTATAAAAATATTTTTTAAAACCTTTTCATTATTAGTTTTGGGTTCAATCTTGAAGTATAAGGTTATTTTCCATATAAAGGGCTTGGTTTTATAAGCAGTGGTTTTGGAGTTTTTTTCTTGTGCTAATGGCGAGAGTGCAGAGTTTCAAGTTTGAGGTGGAGAAATTCAACGGTAAGAATAGTTTTGCGCTATGGAAGCTCAAGATGTGAGATTTTCTTGTGTAACAAGGATTGCAAAAGGCATTGGCTGGAAAGGCAAAGCAACCAACAAGCATGACAAACGAGGAATGGGAGGATCTGGATGCAAGAGCCCTCAGTACTATTTGTTTGTGTCTGGCAGATGAGGTGTTGTTTAACATCGCTGAAGAGATGACAACAACAAGTTTGTGGACCAAACTGGAGAGTCTATATATGACAAAGAACTTGTTAAACACAATCTTCTTGAAGAGGCAGTTGTATAGCTTGCGGATGAAAGAAGGTACGAAAATCACTAATCACCTGGATGTCTTCAATACTCTGATTTGTTAATTAACTAATATGGAAGTAAAGTTCGAAGATGAGGACAAGGAGGTTACACTATTGTGTTCATTGCCTGAGTCTTGGGATCATCTGGTCAAAACTATGTGGTTTAACACAACATATGTAATTGATTATGACATTGTCATGGGAACTTTGTTGTCTGAGGAGATAAGGAAAACATTTGGTAAAGAAACATCAACAACAGAAGCAATGGTGGTCAGAGGTCAATCTATAGAAGGAGGGAAAGATGAGAAAGGTACAACCAGGTCTAATTTAAAAGACAACAAGGGTAAGGAAAAATGTTGGTTTTGTGGCAAATCTGGGCATCTCAAGAAGGATTGTTGGAAAAGACAACAAGCATCCAAAGATGACTCCACAGAAGAAGCAAATTCAACTACATGTATGGTTGATGAAGTTTTGTCTTTCTGTTGTGTCTCACCACCTGTGTTTGCATAGAAAGTGCAGGGTGGTGATAGTTAAGTCACCGTGAAATAAAAAAATATATATATTTTTTTATTTACTTTGGAGTTGTAGAAATTATTGATTGCATGTAAATGGGCATATGTATGTAAGACCTAGATAGGCATGTGTACCCCTGGTTTATCAGGTCACCTATGAAAAGTCTAGAAACAAATTTAGGTAGATTGAATATGTGGGGGGCATGTATGTTGGGTTAACCTTGACTCAGTGAAAGAGTTAATGAGTTATATCTGGTTTTTTAGGTCAAAGCAGGTGGTTTTTCGGGTCCATGTGTTTTGGGTATCCTGTGGTATTGTGTCCATGGATTGCATGTAATGAAGTCTATAAAAGGCTTGGTGAAATCCATTGTAAATGGGCCTGGAGGTAAGCGGTGAAGGCTCACTTGGCCGGTTTGGCCAGATTTTGTCAAAGTTGTTCGAATGCAAAGTTCGAGGTGGAGCAGTGTGTCCAGTTTAGAAAGGTGGGTTTGTAGAAAGTTTGATTTGTTGGCAGGTCAATCAAGTGTTTGAGAATATATGATGAAGGTAAGTTCATATCCATGGAACTTGGTGTAAGTTTTAAACCTGTGAAGTAAAGCAATGCATATAGATTCTTAAGAAAAACATAATTTAATCAATGGCTCCTACACAGAGTACACATAGATTTTATACACCTTTCTTATATTCATTATATCAAATTTCACCATTCACTATACAATATATACAATGTTTTTAGGTATTCCATAGATACCAAAACCCTAATCCCTAAAACTGGGATTATTTTTAGTAAACCGGTAAAAATAGCAAAAACCGCCCAAAAACAAATTTCGGGGTGTTGCCCCGAACGCTACGTGTAACCAAGAGGGGCATACTTGGCCCCCCCTAGGATCCCTCTAGGAAAGCACCCGATGCACACGACACAAAAAGAGAACTACTACAAGGGATCATCAGACGCAGTTGTAGAATTTGACATGCCCACACACACATACAAAGAATATAAAACATACCCAACACTTGGAAATTATTGCAAGGAAGTTGGGATCGAATAGGCATGTTCAGTAATGCCATGTTGCAACAATAGTTGTGGACATAAGTGGTTGTGCTATCTAGTAATTCGGTCACCATTGGTTGCAAAATATATGAAGATTCAGGAAGAGGTATGAACAGGTCATCTGGTAATTATTCAAATGTGAAATTATTTGGTTGTGATGCTTATTGTTTTTTATCATCTTTCTAAGTAGGAACTAGATCAAACAGGTAGATCTTTGATATTGTGATGATGTTAAGGGGTGCAGACTGTGGGATCCTACTACCCACAGAATCATCATGGACATATATGCAGTGTTTGATGTATCTCCTTTTATAAAATCAAACATAGTAAAATATGAAAGGTTCAAAGCATGGGTGGTAGAAGAAAGGTATTTGGAAGGTATTGATTTCCATGAAAGTTTCTCATCGATTGTTAAAAGCTTGTTTCTATTCATGTTGTGTTAGCATTGGTTGTGATAATACAACTAGATGTTAAAACTGTTTTACATGGAGTTTTTTGGATAAGGGGATGTATATGGAACAACCAGAACGGTTAGTTCAGAATTGTAATAGAGATTTGTTTGCAAACTTAAAAATCATCGTATGGCCTGAAGTATGCTAGGCAAATGGTACAAGATGTTTGAATCCTTCATGCTGAGCCAAATTTTACAAGAAGTGAGTATAACCATTGTGTTTATGGTATATTCATTATCTTGGTGTTATATGTTATCCTTGTTGCAAGCACAAGCATGGTTGAGATCAACATGTTGGCTCAGTTGGTTAGGATGTTTGTTATGAAGGATCTGGGAGTAGTAAAATAAATCTTGCGCATGGAAATACACAGAGATAGGAAATATGTTAAGCTTGGCTATCACAACAGAAGTATGTGGTGAAGATACTCAGGAAATTCAGTATGAATGATGTCAAACCGATAAAATCCCTTTGGCTTTCCATTGTAAGTTCTCTTCAGGTTTATGTCCTAATTGATGAAGAAGAAAAGGGTTATATGTCTCGAGTATTATATGTTAGTAGGAAGTTTGATGATTACGATGGAGAAAAGGTCAGCATTTCACATGCAGTTGGTGTTGTTAGTAGACACGTGGAAAAACTAGGTCAAGATCATGGAAATGGGTGCTTCAAACACAAAAGCACAAGTATCACCTACAATGGTTGCAGTGATCTGGTCTGTGGTTATGACCCATTAGACATGTTACCGATGGAGACAGAATGACCCATGTTGGATTGAATCGTGCAAGCATGTTCACATAACGGTATTTTCAGAGATGTTGCAGAGCTGTGATGGTGTTTGGATTCTCTTGCCTTGCAAAAAAGGTGATGTATTAATTAAGGGCATGATATATCAGGTAAATTGTTGTCAAGGTGGATATTTTTGGAAACATGCCAACGAATTTCCTCATGCGGTCACATGCACATGCATGCAGCTATGTTAATGTGAATGCATGCAATCTATTTATGAACTATTCGTGTAACTATGTGATCTATTCATGATAAGTCTGTGTAACTGAGTGATAGATGTTATATATACGAGCATACCCATAGAGGTGTGAGTGTAATGCAGTACAATGTGTAGTGAGTGTGTGAGAGCAAGACTCAATACATAGGTGTTGTTTTTATGAGAGGAGAGGATGGTTGTATTCCTGGATTGGCTATTGTAATTCTCCCTTGATTAAAAGAATATCGATTATCATTGCTCGTGGTTTTTTCCCTCATTGGGTTTCCACATAAATCACTTTGTCAAATTGTGTGTTTGTTGTTCTTGGTTTCATGGGTGTTTAATCTTGCTCATTTATGCTCTGGTTTTATACTATGTTTTTCTTCCGCTGCCTAACACATATGAAAGACCATCATCCCTCTTTTTTCCCTATGTAACAAAAAATATGTCATGAATTAGAACAACTTTTGTATTGGGTGCAGATAGGATTTATGAATGTGAACGCATAAACTTTCATATTTGGAATTGGATTTTCCAGTCAAATTTTGTATAAATATGGAATTGACGACTTTGCACTTTTACATTTTCTCTAGACTTAGAATTTTTAGCCAAAACTGGCTATCTCCCAAACATAGCAAAACTGGGAAAAACTTCCTCAAGACAAAGTTTCTCTGATGGATGTGTGGATAAAATTTTGACTAAATAAATTTTTTTGGATTGCCAATACGGGGTCCCTTTTCCTTCAAAGAAGATTTCAAAAATCCCCAAAAAATGTCTAATAGTGGTTTTGGGTATGTTTTTGCACCTCCACTCCAAACCCTTTTGAATTGTGCCAAAATCTCAATTGGGTATCTTCATGCCTACTTTTTGGATGCTCTATACAATTTTC
Source organism: Picea engelmannii (assembly GCA_009831015.1). Taxonomy (NCBI): domain Eukaryota; kingdom Viridiplantae; phylum Streptophyta; class Pinopsida; order Pinales; family Pinaceae; genus Picea; species Picea engelmannii. The sequence continues at coordinate 1,000,067 of ML781811.1, forward strand.
ATCTTTATTTGGGTCTCGGTCACCAAGCACAACCCGGATCTTTAAAAACCATTAATTTGTGTTTTTTGGAAATTTGAAGTAGAATTAGTTAGTGTCCCTCATATGGAATCTTGTATCCCTCATTACTGCAAAAATACCCATTACATTTCACCTGATTCTGAGTTTTTTTGTTCCTATTATGGCCAAAACAAGTATTTGGTTCTAGATGTTTTTTTGGTAGTTGGCAATTTCCTTTGCACTGATGATCAATGATTTTATTTGCATCGGCGATCGATGATTTCCTTTTCTTAGGGAGTCTAAAAAGATATTAACGGAGATTAACGAAGTCTAAAAAGAGATTAACAAAGATTAAAGGGAGTCTAAAAAGAGATTAACGGAGATTAATTTTTATCACTTTTCATGTTTAGGGAGTCTAAAAAGAGATTAACGAAGACTCCAAAGAGTTCCTTTTTCGTATAGTTTTTATGAGTCTGACAAAAGTGATAAAAGTATACTCAGTAACATGTTCTCGTATATTTACAAGCATGAGAAAGAACAAAGATTGATCTTGGGGTTGGTTTCATTTTTAAACGAGCTTGAAACCGAAAATGAACTATGCTCGGGGATGGTTTCATTTTTACGCGAGCTTGAAATTGAACATAAATTGTGCCCGGGGTTGGTTTCATTTTTATGCGAGATTGAACCAGAAAATAAACTGTGTTTGGAGTTGGTTTCATTTTTATGTGAGATTGAAACTGAACATAAACTATGCTCGAGGTTGGTTTCATTTTGTAACGAGCTTGAAACTGAAAATGAACTATTCTTAGGGTTGGTTCCATTTTTATGCGAGATTGAACTAGAAAAGAATCTGTGCTCGGGGCTGGTTTCATTTTTAATCGAGCTTGAAACTGAATGTAAATTGTGCTCGGGCTTGGTTTGATTTTTAATGAGCTTGAAACAGAGAATAAAATTGTGCTAGGGGTCGGTTTCATTTTTACACAAGCTTGAAACAAAGAATAAAAATGTGGTCGAGGTCTGTTTCATTTTTACATGAGCTTGAAACAAAGAATAAAACTATGCTCGAGGTTATACCCATTGACGATTTTCTTCCCAATGTGATGTCTAGAGGTTGGTACTTTTCCCCCAACGTGATGAACAAAATCTAGTGGGTTAACTCCAACATGATGTCTAGAGGATGGAGACATGCGTCGTTAGGTAAAAGTGTGTTTCTTTAGTATGCATTAGTATGCATTTATAGTTAGGAAAAATGACGGTCATGACATGTTCCCGACATAAAGTGATTTGATGGTTCATATTCTCCTCGATCTTAATGACCATTGATTCATGGCTTAACACCCGATTGTCCATGATCTCTATTTAAGGAGCATGGAGGGTCATTTGTTGATGATCGATTGTGAGAAACTCTCTTGTAAAATATCTCTGTAATCTTTTTCTTTTTCATTAATAAACTGCTCCAAGTGGCCATGTTGGCTAGGGCCGTGGATGTTTCCCCATAGGGATTTTACCACGTCAAAACATCGGTGTGTTTATATTTGATCTAGTTGTGTGAGTGGTTACTAAAGGTGTTCATCCTCTATTGGAATACTTGTGTTGTCGAACATGGTATTAGAGCCTATTTGAAGATCCGCTTCTGTTGTAGATCGATATCGTGAAGCCGAGTTGCATCATCTCCATTTTCTTCCATTTCCATACATTTCTGGGCCTAGAGGACTATTCCATTGTGTTCGGAGCACTTGTTTCATTTAGGAATTATTTTCGTTTCACTCGAAAAGGTTTATGTTTTCCCAAGATACGACCATTTCAGCTAGATCTGGAGGTATAAAGCCTGGATACGCCCTTTATAATTTTTTTGCAGAGTATTATTTCAGTTTTATTTCGGTTTTATATTGTTTGTTTTCGGGTTGCTACTCTTTTAGATATACGTATTCTCTTTTCCCTGCACCCCGTGCAATCTCGGAAAATCAGAAACATATAGGAAAAGGTGCATTTTTCGGGTAAGCTAACCGAGATCTAACCCTTGTTGTCATTGTGAAACAAAAAAAAAATCGTGTGTGAAAAGAGTATTTTTTTTAGCACGCTCTCCAAGTCCGTCTTCAAGAAAAACAACAACAACAATCCTCTTGCTAAAAAATACAATATTTTTTTCTATCCCATTTGGTTAAAAGTTTCCTTATTGAGTAAGAGGTCTTGAGTTCAAGTCTCTCTTTTTGTTATTTTTTTTGGAAAAATTCATGCTCCATTGTAAAGTGTATTTCACTTCAAGTATAAAAGTGAATCACTATAAGTAGCTTTAATATTTTAGAGTTATTTATTTTGCATGTAACTTTCCTTTATAAAGTAACTTCATTTTAAAAGTGAACCCCACTTCCTTTTATAAAAGTGAGTCACTTCATAAAACAACTTACACCATCACGTGGTCTTTTGGTTATCGTTTATGATTTTTTTTAAAAGGGCTTAACTTTCACATCCGAAGTCCGTTTTCAATGCCATTTTTTTTAAAACCTCCTAATTTTTCGAGATCTTTCCATTCAAATCATCAGTTTCGGTTTTTAAATCCAGATTATGTACATATTTAATATGACTTCTTCAAGTAATATTTTGTTTAACAACACCAACTACTTCCAATGGAAATCCCATATGGAGGATTTATTAAGAAGTAAAGACTTGTACCATATTACCTTGGGAAATGAAACAAAACCTACTGATGTTGATAAGAAAATCAAATGGGATAATAGGAATGACTAAGCACCTGGAATAATCAGAATGTCAATCTCTCGTGATTTAAGGTTCCACCTTCAACAAATTGATAAACCCAATGAAGCTTAGGAAAAGATTGAATTTGTGTTTGGTAAACACAATATTATTCGAGCACAAAATTTATAAAATCAAGTACTAAATTTAATTCCAAGTGATTTTTCTTGCATTGAATATTATCTATCTAAGTTTAAAACACTCAGAATATTATGTGAAGAATGTAATATAAAGATGGATGAAGAGCGTTGCATCTATCTTATTATTTCTAAGCTAGGTAGTGCATATTCTGTGTTTGTATCTACCTTTTATGCCATGAAAGAGGCTCTAGGGACAACTTATCAAAAACCCACTCTCGAGTCCTTTTGTGATGCTTTGATTAGAGAGCAAGATAAGCTTGTACAACTTGGAGTGATCAACACTGCAGGTACCTCCAACAAATGCTTAGTCGTCCATAAGAAAGATAAACTCAAGAATCCCAAGAAGCAACATCCTCGCCACAACAAAAAGAAACATAAGGGTCCCAAACCCACTCATAAAACTTCTGCTCCTAATGGTGACAAAGGAACAAAATATAAAAATAAGAAGACTGGCAGACATTGCAACTCTTGTGATAACGATGGTCATGATGATGTAAGCTCCCTTAACCGTATTGAACTATCGTCAGCTCATTCGGAAACCAACCGAAACCATATTCAACTGCCACAACTCATTCGAAAACCAACCGGAACCGTATTCAACTGCCACAGCTCATTCGAAAACCAACCAGAACCGTATTCAATTGCCACAACTCATTCGAAAACCAACAGGATGTAACTGTTTTCTTGTTGGGAGCTTCTGGAATGGTCCATTACTCCATCTAGGGTTCTCTACCTAGATATGTGGAATAGTTAACACATAGCCAACAGAAGCTTGATGGAAGCTTGGTTATAAAGACTTATGTTTGGTCCCCAAGCTTGCTTAATTCAATCAATTCCCTTCAGTCTTACACCATCAATCAGAGTGAGCGTAGCTTGGAAGTGCCATACGGAAAGAAAAACTAGTGTGGAACTGGGAAAATTTCTACATCAATTATTCAAACTCAAGCAACGTCAATGGCCGAAGGTATGATCCATTTGGCATCTAAATTTCGATTCTTTTAAAGAGTGTTTATTTCACATATTTTAGAATCGAGTTAAAGCTAACATTTGGTTTCAGATCTATTTTATCTCTGCTTTGGTGTTTTGGAGAAAGACAGGTTTATTCTGTCTCGGTGCATCCCTATTGGGTTTTCCTTGCATTTTCTCTGCACATTTTAATGCATATTGTTGTATGTCTATCCATATTAAGATGGCAAAACCATACATTTCTGTGCGTCTTTCTTTTATAATTTGGTTGTACGTTTTTAAATGAAATTGTTGTGCTCTATACAGAGAGGTTTCATTGCATTGTTGTGCGTCTTTAGGTTATTTTACTATACGTTTTTCCCTAAGGAGAATAACATCTGCACACTTTGCTTAGATAAGAATTGATTGATGCACTCCTTTGTTGTTATTACATGTAAATGTGCTTGCAATCCAAGTGATCTTTTATGGTCATTAAAATAATTTCTTTCTTAACCTCTAATTAAAAACATGCTATTTTGAATGAGTATACATCGTTGAATGTTATGCATGAATATTGTAGTTTTATTTATGCAATTTATAATTATTCTCATATCAAGT
>ML781811.1:1021718-1032132 GCA_009831015.1 Picea engelmannii
GAAAAACAAAGAGTAAAAAACATATAGTAAAAAGTCAATGGAGGATGGTAGTACTCATAAACCATACCCTTTAACACACGATTGAAAGAGGGAGTTAAAAATAACATATGTGCTTTGAACCTCTTTCAACAAAGGTTGCAATAGAAAGTTTACACAATTTTGTTATTTCCTTGTCCACTTTATCTTTTGCAACTTAGTCACTCATTTTTCACTAGCCAATGGTAATGTTAGAAGTAATCTTAAAAAACCATTTTTTTTTTGCAACTTAGTCACTCATTTTTCACTAGCCAATGGTAGAAGTAATCTTTAAAAAAACCATAACTCGAAGATTTATATGTTAAAAAATCTATAGCAGAGCTAGCAACAAAATTACATAAAAGTTCTCTTTTAGAGTTTTTAAGCAAAGACAAGACAATGCCAACTTCCTAGTATTTCTTAATGCTATAGATTCTACAATATAAAATTAAGATTCTAATAACTTTGTGTAACATAAAACTTAACACAAAGCATGACGACTAATTACTTCTTCCATGGCTATGTTTTTTTATGGGTCTGAGTTTTGTTCAACAATTACCATGTCTTCAACAAGTTGATGCCCCATTTCTTTTTCCCTCATCTCCTCATGGGTGGAATTGGTAGACTACCTTTAGTATTTAGAAGCCCCATATTGTTCTTCCTTACTCAAATTTATGACTATGTTTTTAAGCATGTTGTAATCCATCTCAAGAACAACTACATGATGCTTATGATGAATTAGAGTGCCCATGATTGTTGTTATTTGAGAAGTAACTTGGTGTTCATTCTCATGGATTTTTGTAGTGGTTGTGAATATTGAATTCATGTTTCCTTATATGGACTCCTTGCTATCCCTAAGAACACACATAATTTCCTACAACTCATGAACTGAAAGACCATATTGTTGGAAACATGTCAACAAATTACCTCATGGGGTCACATGCACATGGATGCAACTATGTTAATGCGAATGCATGCAATCTATTTATGAATTGTTCGTGTAACTATGTGATCTATTCATGATCAGTCCATGTAACTGAGTGATAGATGTTATATATACAAGCATACCCATAGAGGTGTGAGTGCAATGCAGTGCAATGTGTAGTGAGTGTGTGAGAGCAAGACTCAATACTGAGGTGTTGTGTGTATGCGAGGAGAGGATGGTTGTATGACTGGGTTGACTATTGTAATTCTCCCTTGAATAAAAGAATACTGATTATCATTGCCCGTGGTTTTTCCCCTCATTGGGTTTCCACATAAATCACTGTGTCAAATTGTGTGTTTGTTATTCTTGGTTTCATGGGTGTTCGATCTTGCTCGTTTATGCTATGGTTTTATGCTATGTTTTGCTTCCGCTGCCTAACAAGTGGTATCAGATCGAGTTGAGTAGGAGCCGCAGGTGAACCAAGGAAAATTATGTGCAGGTCTCCTGTGAGCGCAAAAAAGTGTGATTGAATGAGTAGTAAGTCATCGATGCTCCCTAGATAGTGTTAGAAACACGCCAATGCTATCAGACTTATCGGCACACACGGTTTGTGCACCACAAAGCGCGCCGACAAATCGATGCTCCCCCATTCACACTCAAGGAGCGCTGATTATTCAAACTAGCGCTCCCCTTACACACTCAAAGAGCGTCGTTCCAAAAACTCGCATGCATGGGATTATGGTATGAGTGGTATAAATTAAAGATTTAAGGTATTTTGTCTTATTCATGTGACATGTAACATGGTCGTGAGGTGAAGTATAAGTTCGACCCATTATTAAAGAGAGATTAAAGAGTGAGCGAATGTTTAAAGATGGATGCCATATAAATATTTTTCCATTGGGAGGATATTAAATATTATTTTTAAAGAGTTGAAATTTTGTGGATTTGGTAAAAGGTTTTATTAAGGTGTAAAAATATTTTTTAAATATTTTTTAAGACTTTTTCACTATTAGTTTTGGGTTTAATCTTGAAGTATAAGGTTATTTTTCCATATAAAGGGTTTGGTTTTATAAGCAGTAGTTTTGGAGTTTTTTTCTTGTATTAATGGCGAGAGTGCAGAGTTTCAAGTTTGAGGTGGAGAAATTCAATGATAAGAATAGTTTTGCGCTATGGAAGCTCAAGATGCGAGATTTTCTTGTGTAACAAGGATTGCAAAAGGCATTGGCTGGAAAGGAAAAGCAACCGACAAGCATGACAAACGAGGAATGGGAGGATCTGGATGCAAGAGCCCTCAGTACTAGTTGTTTGTGTCTGGCAGATGAGGTGTTGTTTAACATCGCTGAAGAGATGACAACAACAAGTTTGTGGACCAAACTGGAGAGTCTATATATGACAAAGAACTTGTCAAACATAATCTTCTTGAAGAGGCAGTTGTACAACTTGCGGATGAAAGAAGGTACGAAAATTACTGATCACCTGAATGTCTTCAATACTCTGATTTGTTAATTAACTAATATGGAAGTAAAGTTCGAAGATGAGGACAAGGAGGTTACGCTATTGTGTTCATTGCCTGAGTCTTGGGATCATCTGGTCACAACTATGTGGTTTAACACAACATATGTCATTGATTATGACATTGTCATGGGAACTTTGTTGTTTGAGGAGATAAGGAAAACATTCGGTAAAGAAACATCAACAACATAAGCAATGGTGGTCAGAGGTCAATCTACAGAAGGAGGGAAAGATCAGAAAGGTACAATCAGGTCTAATTTAAAAGACAGTAAGGGTAAGGAAAAATGTTGGTTTTGTGGCAAATCTGGGCATCTCAAGAAGGATTGTTAGAAAAGACAACAAGCATCCAAAGATGACTCCACAGAAGAAGCAAATTCACCTACAGGTATGGTTGATGAAGTTTTTGCTGTCTGTTGTGTCTCACCATCTGTGTTCACATAGAAAGTGTAGGGTGGTGATAGTTGAGTCACCGTGAAGTGAAAAAATAAAAATTTGTATTTACTTTGGAGTTGTAGAAATTATTGATTGCATGTAAATGGGCATATGTATGTAAGACCTGGATAGGCTTGCATACCCTTGGTTTATCAAGTCACCTACGAAAAGTCTAGACATAGATTTAGGTAGATTGAATATGTGGGGGGCATGTATGTTGGGTTAACCTTGACTCAGTGAAAGAGTTAATGAGTTAAATCTGGTTTTTTAGGTCAAAGTAGGTGGTTTTTCGGGTCCATGTGTTTTGGGTATCCTGTGGTATTGTGTCCATGGATTGCATGTAATGAAGTCTATAAAAGGCTTGGTGAAATCCATTGTAAATGGGCCTGGAGGTAAGCGGTGAAGGCTCACTTGGCCGATTTGGCCGGATTTGGTCAAAGTTGTTCGAATGCAAAGTTCGAGGTGGAGCAGTGTGTCCAGTTTAGAAAGGTGGGTCTTTAGAAAGTTTGATTTGTTGGCAGGTCAATCAAGTGTTTGAGAATATATGATGAAGGTAAGTTCATATCCATGGAACTTGGTGTAAGTTTTAAACCTGTGAAGTAAATCAATGCATATAGATTCTTAAGCAAAACATAATTCAATCAATGGCTCCTACACAGAGTACATAGAGATTTTATATCGGAAACCCTCAACCGGGAAAACCTTTCTTATATTCATTATATCGAATTTCACCATTAACTATACAATATATACAATGTTTTTAGGTATTCCGTAGATACCAAAACCCTAATCCCTAAAATTGAGATTATTTTTAGTAAACCGCTAAAAATAGAAAAATCCGCTAAAAATAGCAAAAACCGCCCAAAAACAAATTTCGGGGCACTGCCCCGAACGCTGCACGTAACCGGGGGGGAAATACCTGCCCCCCCCCCTAGGACCCCTCTAGGAAAGCGCCCGACGCACACGAAACAAATAGAGCACTACTACGAGGGATCGCCAGACGCAGTTGTCGAATTTAACGTGCCCACACACACACACATGCAAAGAATGTAACACATACCCAACACTTGGAAATTATTGCAAGGAAGTTGGGATTGAATAGGCATGTTCAGTAATGCCAAGTTGCAACAATAATTGTGGACATAAGTGGTTGTGCTATCTGGTAACTCGGTCACCATCGGTTGCAAAAGACATGAAGATTCATGAAGAGGTATGAACAGGTCATCTGGTAATTACCCAAATGTGAAATTATTTGGTTGTGATGCTTATGGTTTTTAATCATCTTTCTAAGTAGGAACCAGATCAAACAGGTAGATCTTTTATATTGTGATGATGTTAAGGGGTGCAGACTATGGGATCCTACTACCCACAGAATCATCATGGACATATATGCAGTGTTTGATGTATCTCCTTTTATAAAATCAAACATAGTAAAATATGAAAGGTTCAAAGCATGGTTAATAGAAGAAAGGTATTTGGAAGGTATTGATTTCCATGAAATTTTCTCACCGATTGTTAAAAGCTTGTTTCTATTCATGTTGTATTAACATTGGTTATGATAATACAACTAGATGTTAAAACTGTTTTACATGGAGTTTTTTGGATAAGGGGATGTATATGGAACAACCAGAACTATTAGTTCAGAATTGCAATAGGAGATTTGTTTACAAACTTAAAAATCAGTGTATGGCCTGAAGCATGCTAGGAAAATGGTACAAGATGTTTGAATCCTTCATGGTGAGACAAATTTTACAAGAAGTGAGTATAACCATTGTGTTTATGGTATATTCATTATCTTGGTGTTATATGTTATGCTTGTTGCAAGCACAAGCATGGTTGAGATCAACACGTTGGCTCAGTTGGTTACGATGTTTATTATGAAGGATCTGGGAGCAGCAAAATAAATCTTGCGCATGGAAATACACAGAGATAGGAAATATGGTAAGCTTGACTATCACAACAGAAGTATGTGGTGAAGATACTCAGGAAATTCAGTATGAATGATGTAAAACCGGTAAAATCCATTTGGCTTTCCATTGTAAGTTCTCTTCAGGTTTATGTCCTAATTGATGAAGAAGAAAAGGGTTATATGTCTCGAGTATTATATGTTAGTAGGAAGTTTGATGATTGCGATGGAGAAAAGGTCAGCATTTCACATGCAGTTGGTGTTGTCAGTAGACACATGGAAAAACCAGGTCAAGATCATGGAAATGGGTGCTTCAAACACAAAAGCACAAGTATCACCTACAATGGTTGCAGTGATTTGGTCTATGGTTATGACCCATTAGACATGTTACCGATGGAGACAGAATGGTCCATGTTGGAGTGAATCGTGCAGACATTTTTACGTAACGGTATTTTCAGAGATATTGCAGAGCTGTGATGGTGTTTGGATTCTCTTGCCTTGCTGAAAAGGTGATGTATTAATTAAGGGCATGATATATCAGGTAAATTGTTGTCAAGGTGGATATTTTTGGAAACATGCCAACGGATTTCCTCATGCGGTCACATGCACATGCATGCAGCTATGTTAATGTGAATGCATGCAATCTATTTATGAACTGTTCGTGTAACTATGTGATCTATTCATGATAAGTCTGTGTAACTGAGTGATAGATGTTATATATACGAGCATATGCATAGAGGTGTGAGTGCAATGCAATACAATGTGTAGTGAGTGTGTGAGAGCAAGACTCAATACTGAGGTGTTGTGTGTATGAGAGGAGAGGATGGTTGTATTCCTGGATTGGCTATTGCAATTCTCCCTTGAATAAAAGAATACCAATTATCATTGCCTGTGGTTTTTTCCCTCATTGGGTTTCAACATAAATCACTTTGTCAAATTGTGTGTTTGTTGTTCTTGGTTTCATGGGTGTTTGATCTTGCTTGTTTATGATTTGGTTTTATGCTATGTTTTGCTTCCGCTGCCTAACACATATGAAAGACCATCATCCCTCTTTTTTCCCTATGTAACAAAAAATATGTCATGAATTAGAACAACTTTTGTATTGGGTGCAGATAGGATTTATGAATGTGAACACATAAAACTTTCATATTTGGAATTGGATTTTCCAGTCAAATTCTGTATAAATATGGAATTGACGACTTTGCACTTTTACATTTTCACTAGACTTATAATTTTTAGCCAAAACTGGCTATCTCCCAAACATAGCAAAGCTGGGAAAAACTTCCTCAAGACAAAGTTTCTCTGATGGATGTGTGGATAAAATTTTGACTAAACAATTTTTTTTGGATTTCCAATACGGGGTCCCTTTTCCTTCGAAAAAGATTTCAAAAATCCCCAAAAAATGTCTAAGAATAGTGGTTTTGGGTATGTTTTTGCACCTCCACTCCAAACCCTTTTGAATTGTGCCAAAATCTCAATTGGAAATCTTCATGCCTACTTTTTGGATGCTCTATAAAAATTTCATCTTTATTTGGGTCTCGGTCACCAAGCACAACTCGAATCTTTAAAAACCATTAATTTGTGTTTTTTGGAAATTTGAAGTAGAATTAGTTAGTGTCTCTCATATGTAATCTTGTATCCCTCATTACTGCAAAAATACCCATTACATTTCACCTGATTCTGAGTTTTTCTGCTCCTATTATGGCCAAAACAAGTTTTTGGTTCTAGACGGTTTTTTGGTAGTTGGCAATTTCCTTTGCATTGATGATCAATGATTTTATTTGCATCGGTGATCGATGATTTCCTTTGCTTCGACGATTGACAATTTCCTTTGCATCGATGATTGGCATTTTCCTTTACATCGACGATCGACGATTTCCTTTGCATCAACGATCGACGATTCCCTTTGCATCGAAGATAGATGATTTTATTTGCATTGACAATTGACGTTTTTCTTCTTTGGTGAACTAAATTTTATTCAGACTTCATCAAACTCCAAAACTTCCATCAACAATAGGCAATTTTCTTCTTCGGCGAACTAAATTTTGTTGAGACCTTATGGAACTCCGAAAATTGCATCGACGATTGACGACTTTTTTCTTCGGCGAACTAAATTTTGTTCAGACTTTGCCAAAATTTTCCAAACTTCTAAAACTCCATTAGTGATCGACAATTTTCTTCTTCGGTAAACTCACAAATCCTTTCAAATTATCGGACTCGTTTAACTTAAAATCAATCTTAAAATCAAATGCAATCTCAACTGTTGATTAATCAAACTCTATGCCATGATCCCTACCTTCCTCCACCATGGCGTTGCCAATGTGGAATTTGGGAGTTCATGTCATGGGTACGGTCCAGTTCATCAGCTATACATAATTTTTTCAAAAATCTTGATAAATTGTAATTTTAAAAAATTTCATAATTTTTCTAATTTTTTTTTCGGACGAAAATGTTCTTTTCTTTTTGGTCGCCATGGGAGCTCTGGACTTAGCTTCCCATGGACAAACTTTCCCTTGTGAATGTTAATTTGGCATCCATTTTCCAAATTACATGCATATTTCACCCAGAATTTGAGAATTTTCACTTTGAATTCACTTTTTTCCCCAAATTTGACATAAGACTAAACTTCTTCAACAACAAATTTCTCAATTCTTCACTAGTCTTTGGCCCATACGGGTTCGGTGTTGAACCAAAATATTTGATACCAAACTGTAATGTACCCAACCTTCAAGTTGGGTCCCGGTACTACTAAAAATTACCAAATATAACTTTGATACCAAATTTTAAATGCACAGAAATTCCCAACATGATATACCAGCTCATGCAACTATCCATAATAATTAAAAATATGAATGCAATTGATTCATCCATACACAACAACAATTGAACACACATAGCATCATCTAATCACATAAACACATATTCAAATGTAGCATTTACCCATAACAAGAAACAATAAATAAGCTAAAATGAAAAGTGAAATGCACAACAATTAAACTTAACATTCTACATAAGTAAACATAATGAACATGAGCACTTATCTTATTAATAAACAAGCAACCCACTGCAGAGGATGAATTTTCCACCCAACCATAGAATTGTTTCTCCATTTCTCAACAACAAGTTACCCTTGAGCTGGGTCTCTGAGTCCACAAGATATGGTGGTTCCTAAGGATGGCTAGTGTCCCCTCTTAATAAGCTAAATCCTTCAACCTTTCCAATCCACCAACTCTTTTTCCCCTCAACCATCACGACCCAAGGAATGGGATCCCCTTCTTTTCCATGCAGTCCCTCAGGATATCCCATTTCCCTTTAGGGATCTATCATATAGGTTGGATAGGAAATCTCTCTATTGTGGTGAATTCCCTTTGCAGACAGGTGAAATCCCCCTTGGATCTGGTTTCCTTCAATCTAGGACAGAAGCTAAAAAATGGACACTAACTTCCCCCCTTTTAACCTATTCTATATTTTCATGCATGAAATCAGAAGAGAAAGAGAGAGAGAGAGACATATGGCTTACCTTTTTCCTGTAGGTTGTCTCAAGCTCCTAATGTGGAAGCACCTCCTGCAAGAGATGAGACAACTCTCTTCTGCTACTATATATCGTTAGATAATAGTAAATCTATCTATGCATAATATAAACAAAGACAAACATTCATGCAATGATCTGAACAAGACACAATTAGGGTAATAGGCCAAGTTTCATATTAATAATGGAAAACATGGAAAACATTACAACCTTGTGATGTTGTGTTAGCAGTCCTCCAAAATTATCCTTTCCATCCCCTTCATGAATTACTAGATGATATGTATGATGCTATGAACTATACTCTCCCCCTTCCACCTTAGAATTCCCTCATTATATAGGAGTTGGAGGATTAACCACCATGAAGTATTTTAGGAAATGGTTGAGGATTTAACTCCATAAGTTGGGATTTGGATTATCTCATAGATATTAATTTTTCCTAAGATGGAGCCACAAGATATGACTCAAGTCCTTGACCCAAACTAACCTCATCCTCTCAAAACTGACCCTTAGAATAAGGTGGGCTAGTTGTAACCTCCTCCAACCACTTCAACACTCCCCCAACACTGAGCACAAGGCATTGACAACTCTCCCTTATAATGGAGCAAGGAGTGCTGACAAGAATTCAATGCTCCCTATACATGGGAAAGGGAGCGTTGACATTCAAACATGGTCAAAATATCAAGGTAAAAGGAATTATTTAGACCTTCTCATGATGGTTTTCTTCTTCAATCTGTCTAAGGATTATGACATACACTTTCTCATGGTGAGATTGCAATAGTTATGAAAAATCGACATTTGGTAGAATGTGATACATAAGTGATACATAAGTGCGACACTTAGTAGAATGTGATACATAAGCGACACTTAGTAGTGTGGGAATTTGGTTTGTAACAGATGCCCCCTAGAGTGTGAGGTTAGAAGAGAAACTAATAGCTGAAACACTTTACAAAAATATATGAGCTAGGGTGTTGGAATAGGGAAGCTACAAACAAACATCAAATAGTTATACATGATCCATCCCCGAGGTAGGCATACCCATGCTCGGTATAAGATGACTCAAAGCATGGCTTTCGACCAATACACTACGGATCCATGGAATCATTGACTAAGGATATGGCCACCAAACATACAACGTGGATCCATACCTCCATGAATCAATCAGGTCGTAGCCACGAAAGAATACACCTTGGAGCTATGAAATGACAAAAACATAGCCACAAACCAATACAAAGTGGATCTATGTGATAATATGTATATCAGTGAGATTTTCAGCATGATGATCATACTAGAATCTACTAAGTACTCAAATAATTTCCATCGCAATCTAGGGAAGGAACATAATATATTGCCTAAGGGGTTCCCAAGTTCTTCATCCTGGTCCTGAAATGGTACGATTCTAACCATGTGAATAGATGTCCTGATGTCGAACATGGTAGAAACCACTTGATTACAGATCATTGATGTATACCATTAACAAGTGCGAGGGAAATCACCAATTATGACAATGAATTCCAAGGTACCCTAATACATTCCAGTGAATATGAACTAAAGAGATGAAGTCAAAAATTCATGGAATGATTTGATCAGAGGCCAATAATGTAAACCTACCGTCGAAAGCGAGGAAACCTATGAAGGTTCCAAGGTATTGATTGGTTTCTATGTCTAATTCCTGGATAATATGTTGAATTCAATAGGAACTGACTCGTCAAAGGAGGGCCATGATGTATCCCCCATCATTGAAATGAAACTGACACAAGAAATTGATATGAGATGATGAATCAAATGAGTAAAGACTAACACATTGATGAAGGTTGGTAGTACTGTAGAGTGGTTGAGTTGGGATAAAACTTCCCTTGAACATTGTGAGGCATGAAAAATGACTTGGCAACATTGAATTGATGAGAGATAGATCAAAAAATAGTGCGGAGATAACTGGGGCACTCTTCAGGTGGGCCAAAGGAGTATAACGACTCATAGGATTGGTATGACTCAAAGAAAATTACCCAATTGTAAGACAAGCTGAAAACATGTGCCATGTTCAAAGGAGACAACAAACAACTCCCATAATGCTTTCCAAAAAATTGACCCACTTCCC
>ML781811.1:1032227-1052175 GCA_009831015.1 Picea engelmannii
AATGGAATGTACCTCTTTCTTTTTAAATGATATTAAGGAGGATAACAGATGCTCAGTACATCTCATCTTCGATGAGTCCCTCATCACATGTTTAACAAACCTAAAGAAGGAGTTGTTCGATCCCATATGTCCCATATGGGTCCTTTAACGTATAATTTTATGATCCCAAAGAAGATAAAATTGGTGGTCTTTCCACATTTAGAGAGTCTAAAAATGTCTTAAAGAAGACTCCAAGAGTATTCTTTTTCATAAATTAGTCCCCTGAACCTAAAAAAGTATAAAAAATACAAGGGAGAACTCTTCTAGCCAAGGTTGACTATAGTATTCATTTTCCGTAATTAGTCCATCTGGTTCGAAAAAGGGTTAAAATTACACCGAATAGATGCCCTTTCAAATCCTTTTAACGAGTGTGAAAGGAAAAAAGATCACTCGGTAATATTTTCTTGTTTAGGGAGTCTAAAAAGATATTAAAGGAGACTCCAAAGAGTTCCTTTTTCGTATAGTTTTTACGAGTCCGACAAAAGTGATCAAAGTATACTTAGTAACTTGTTCTCGTGTATTTACGAGCACGAGAAAGAAAAAATATTGATCTTGGGGTTGGTTTCATTTTTAAACGAGCTTGAAACCAAAAATGAACTATGCTCGGGGTTGGTTTCATTTTTACGCGAGCTTAAAATTGAACATAAACTATGCTCGGGGTTGGTTTCATTTTTACGCGAGATTGAACCAGAAAATAAACTGTGCTCGGAGTTGGTTTCATTTTTACGTGATATTGAACCTGAACATAAACTATGCTCTAGGTTGGTTTCATTTTGTAACGAGCTTGAAACTGAAAATGAACTATTCTCAGGGTTGGTTCCATTTTTACACGAGATTGAACTAGAAATGAAATTGTGCTTGGGGCTGGTTTCATTTTTAAGCGAGCTTGAAACTGAACATAAATTGTGCTCAGGATTGGTTTGATTTTTTAACGAGCTTGAAATAGAGAATAAAACTGTGCTCGGGGTCGGTTTCATTTTTACACAAGCTTGAAACAAAGAATAAAAATGTGGTCGAGGTCGGTTTCATTTTTACACGAGCTTGAAACAAAGAATAAAACTATGCTTGAGGTTATGCCCATTGACGATTTTCTTCCCAATGTGATGTCTAGAGGTTGGTACTTTTCCCCCAACGTGATCAACAAAGGCTAGAGGGTTAACTCCAACATGATGTCTAGAGGATGGAGACATGCCCCCCAAACTTCGTTTCATCTGCCAACTCTTCTTCTACACCCAATTAGACTTGTATCTACTTATAGGAAAATGTTAACCAGAGAGGGATGAAGAAAGATGATCAAATGACAAAGGCAGATGGAATGAAGGTTCAAGTATTAGATCTGGTGGAAGACTCGACACAATTGGAGGGGGATCTGTTTCATTTTTAACGAGCTTGACATAGATAATGAACTATGTTCATGATAATTTGTTTCATTTTTAATGAGATTTATATAGAAAGTGAACTGTTCTCATGGTTATCTGTTTCATTTTTAACAAGCTTGACACATAAAGAAAACTATGATGATGATAATATGTTTCATTTTTTAACAAGCTCGACAAAGAAAACGAACTATGCTCATGGACCTTGACCATGGCTTCCAACATGTATTCATCAGAAAAAAGAACAATGCTCTGGAAGGAATACATGTCAAGAAAATCATTCAGATCAACAGGGGGAGAATAAGCTCCAATGTCCCTAGCAAAGGAATTACCATGTCAACTGTCGAATCTAAATCCAAAGATAATGAGCATACAACAAGAGGCTCATTCTCATT
Source organism: Picea engelmannii (assembly GCA_009831015.1). Classification (NCBI taxonomy): domain Eukaryota; kingdom Viridiplantae; phylum Streptophyta; class Pinopsida; order Pinales; family Pinaceae; genus Picea; species Picea engelmannii. The sequence goes on from ML781811.1 coordinate 1,034,038, forward strand.
AGCAATTGAAGGCATGAAAGATAATGCCACATAATTGACCTGTAGTAGGGGAGAAACCACTTGAATGTAAGGAAAATTCAAGGAAGTCAGATGGCCATTTGTCATCCAATGATCAGGGCCAACAAATGAAATATGATCGATGGTCACAATGCTCCCATCATGGGAAAAATTCATCACTCAAAAGAGTGTGGACACTACATATTTCATAGCATAGACCTAGTCTCGTTCAAGGAGAAAATTAAAATCCAAGGGGACTTGGAACACCATGACATAAATACAGACAATTTTCCCTCCTAAGGTGATGGACAACTGAGGAAGGATCCCTAAAGGTTCATTAGGTATTTTATTAAAAACTGGTAGATGATTAGTGGCTGGCACAAGCTCAGGAGAACCTAAAGTAGTTGAGGATAAAATACTAACAGAGGCACCTTCATATATAATAGTGTGATATATGTACTTATAAACATCTTCCACAATTATTGGGAAAGGGATAATCGAAGGAGGAAAAGGTTCTACTAGACTATTCGAATCAAAGGAAATGACCTTAGTACTTGGAGGGGGTTCCGTTGAAATGGACAGGATATCCACTTATCTAGAACAATTTGAACTAACAAAGAAAGCATCAATGGTATTCAATTTACTCTCCAAGGGAAGAGTGGGTTCAACCAAAGATTGAATCATATTGACCACTTCATCAACCATAGGTTGGGTAGGGGAGGAATCTTGGGAAGTAACTGAAGGTTTTTGTTGGGAAAAAACATTGTCATTCAACAATTTTGAATCCTCCTCTATATGAGGGAAATGGTAAGTACGATGAATTCCCTTGTATAACTTAAAATGAAACTTGACTTTAATTTTTTTACCCCCAACCTTATTATCACTGGTCGACGGACCATCACTAGCATGACCTGTAGAGGCTGGTGACATAGGTTGTTGGTAACCCTGAGACCACACTTCTAAAAACTTCAGAATACCAGGGCAATGGTTAACAATGTTATCACCCTTATAAATCCTGCAAGGGAACTTGGGTTTTTGACCTATGTTCTTAGGCTTCTCAACATTATCAAAACTCCCAACATGATTAACAGTGGCTGGTTGATTTACCCATTGCTTATTTTTGTTCTCCTTGTTCTTCCTTTTCTTCTCCTTCTTATCCACTTGGTTACTAGCATCACTACTTTCACCAAGAATGGACAAAGAAAAGGAAATAATACCCAATAGGTAAATAAGGCAAAGGGTCAACAAGAGGTTGATGTTCTTGAGGTGGAGGGATTGTATTCGAGACACCATGAGCATTTGGGATGACCGGAGAGGAAAACAACCATACTGGTAACCCTATAGTGAATCTGGGAAAACTCAATGTAGCAATTTAAGGAGGACCTGCTAGGATATTTAGACACTTAGGAGTTAGTTAAGATCTACTTGGTCTAATGTGTCGTTAGGTAAAAGTGTGTTTCTTTAGTATGCATTTATAGTTAGGAAATATGACGGTCATGACATGTTCCCGACATAAAGTGATTCGACGGTTCATATTCTCCTCGATCTTAACGACCATTGATTCGTGGCTTAACACCCGATTGTCCATGATCTCTATTTAAAGATCATGGAGGGTCATTTGTCGATGATCGATTGTGAGAAACTCTCTTGTAAAATCTCTCTGTAATCTTTTTCTTTTTCATTAATAAACTGCTCCAAGTGGCCGCGTTGGCTAGGGCCGTGGATGTTTCCCCATACGTTAAAACATCGGTGTGTTGATATTTGATCTGGTTGTGTGAGTGGTTACTAAAGGTGTTCGTCCTTTGTTGGAATACTTGTGTTGTCGAACATGGTATCAGAGCCTGTTTGAAGATCCGCTCCTGTTGTAGATCGATATCATGAAGCCAAGTTGCCCCATCTCCATTTTCTTCCATTTCCATACATTTCCGGGCCTAGAGGAATATTCCATTGCATCCGGAGCACTTGTTTCATTTAGGAATTATTTTCGTTTCACTCGAAAAGGTTTATTTTTTCCCAAGATACGGCCATTTCAGCTAGATCTGGAGGTATAAAGCCTGGATATGCCCTTTATAATTTTTTTGCAGAGTATTATTTTAGTTTTATTTCGGTTTTATATTGTTTGTTTTCGGGTTGCTACTCTTTTAGATATACGTATTCTCTTTGCCCTGCACCCTGTGTGATCTCGGAAAATCAGAAAAATATAGGAAAAGGTGCATTTTTCGGGTAAGCTAGCCGAGATCTAACCCTTGTTGTCATCGCAAAATGAAAAATTTTCTTGTGTGGAAATAGTATTTTTTTTAGCACGCTCTCCAAGTCCATCTTCAGGAAAAACAACAACAACAACAACAAAAATCCTCTTGCTAAACAATACAATATTTTTTGCTATCCCATTTGGTTAAAAGTTTCCTTATTGAGTAAGAGGTCTTGAGTTCAAGTCTCTCTTTTTGTTATTTTTTTTGGAAAAGTTCATGCTCCATTGTAAAGTGTATTTCACTTCAAGTATAAAAGTGAATCACTATAAGTAGCTTTAATATTTTAGAGTTATTTATTTTTCATGTAACTTTTCCTTTATAAAGTAATTTCATTTTAAAAGTGAACCCCACTTCCTTTTATAAAAGTGAGTCACTTCATAAAGCAACTTACACCATCATGTGGTCCTTTGGTTATCGTTTATGATTTTTTTTAAAAGGGCATAACTTTCACATTCGAAGTCCGTTTTCAATGCCATTTTTTTAAAACCTCCTAATTTTTCGAGATCTTTCCATTCAGATCATCAGTTTCAGTTTTTAAATCCACATTATCTACATATTTAATATGACTTCTTCAAGTAATATTTTGTTTAACAACACCAACTACTTCCAATGGAAATCCCATATGGAGGATTTATTAAGAAGTAAAGACTTGTACCATATTTCCTTGGGAAATGAAACAAAACCTACTGATGTTGATAAGAAAGTCAAATGGGATAATAGGAATGATTAAGCACCTGGAATAATCAGAATGTCAATCTCTCCTGATTTAAGGTTCCACCTTCAACAAATTGATAAACCCGATGAAGATTAGGAAAATATTGAATATGTGTTTGGTAAACACAATATTATTTGAGCACAAAATTTATAAAATCAAGTACTAAATTTAATTCCAAGTGATTTTTCTTGCATTGAATATTATCTATCTAAGTTTAAAACACTCAGAATATTATGTGAAGAATGTAAGATAAAGATGGATGAAGAGCATTGCATCTATCTTATTCTTTCTAAGCTAGGTAGTGCATATTCTGTGTTTGTATCTACCTTTTATGCCATGAAAGAGGCTCTAGGGACAACTTATCAAAAACCCACTCTCGAGTCCTTTTGTGATGCTTTGATTAGAGAGCAAGATAAGCTTGTACAAATTGGATTGATCAACACTGTAGGTACCTCCAACAAATCCTTAGTCGTCCATCAGAAAGATAAACTCAAGAATCCCAAGAAGCAACATCCTCTCCACAACAAAAAGCAACATAAGGGTCCCAAACCCACTCATAAAACTTCTGCTCCTAATGGTGACAAAGGAACAAAATATAAAAATAAGAAGACTGACAGACATTGCAACTCTTATTATAACGATGGTCATGATGAGTCCAAATGTTTCAAGAAGATGGCAGCTTTAGATGCAACGATGAAGAAACACAAAATCAGAATTGATTCTTCTTCTTCTTCTTCTTCTCATGGACACACACTTTCTGCTTCTGGTTTCTCCTTAAATACAACTTCTACTTCTTCTTCTGATGAGTGACTTATTGATTATGGAGCATCTTATCATATGGCTAAGGATAAAGACATATTTTCTGCTCTAAATGAATGTAACACCAAGAAAATATTTGTTGGTGATGATAGATATCTTAGTGTTGTAGGATCTGGAACAGTTCAAGTAGAAAATGGTCATTTCAATGATGTATTATGTGTTCCAAGTCTTTCTTGTAACCTTCTATCAGTATATCAAACCACTCATTCAGGTGAAGGTAAAAGCGTTGAGTTTTCACCTCACCAAGTTGTAATCAAGGATCTAAAATATCCTAAGCATGTTTTTGCAGCTGGAATTTCAGATGATATTACCAGGTTGTACAAGTTTGAAAACTTTGGGTCATCATCTTTTTCATCAGTTTTTGTTGCTCATAGCGATGACTTGAGAAAAATTTGGCATGAGTGGTTTGGTCATATAAACTATCGCTCATTGCAAAAACTATGTAATCAACAGATGGTGACTGGTCTTCCTCTTGTTTCATGCAGGATGGTGTTTGTGCGGGTTGTGTTCTCGACAAACATCATTGGGACACTTTTGACAAACGTGCCTCTTGGCACGTCTCGGGCCCTTTGCAACTTGTTCACAGTGATTTGTGTGGTCCACTTTCTTCTCCTTCTTCTTTTGGGTGCAAGTATTTCTTAACTTTCATTGATGAATTTTCTAGACGTAATTGGGTTTACTTCTTAGAAATTAAGAGAAATTTTTTGGACAAGTTTTTGGCCTACAAGGCCCTTGTAGAAAAGAAATCCGGACATCAAATTCAAAGGTTAAGAACAGATAATGGAGGCGAATATCTAAACAATAATTTTACAAGTTACTGCACTACACAGGGGCATCCAAATGCAACACACTATTCCATATACACCACAACAAAATGGTGTTGATGAGAGAAATAACCGCACATTAAAAGAAATGGCTAATTGTATGATCCGATCTAAGGGATTAAGTCTAAAGTATTGGGTGGAAGACATCAACTATGCAATTTAAATAGTAAATCACACTCCCACAAAGGCTCTTAAAAATATAACACTGGAATAAGCTTGGATTAAAATTAAACCATATGTAAGTCACTTCTATGTATTTGGCAGTATAGCATGGGCTCACATTCCTGATGAGAAAAGGAAAGCATTGTAGCCTAAAAGTGAGAAGTGTATATTTCTTGGTTATTCTGACGATTTCAAAGGTTATAGACTTCTTCAACCACATTGTAATGAAATTATTATTAGAAGAGATGTTAAATTTGATGAAAATATCTTGGCCCACGAGCCTAATTCGAAGTTTGTGCCTTCTTTGGCATGCGATCCTAATTCGGTGTTTGTACCTTCTTCGGGCTGTGAGCCATCTTTGACATTTGTGCCTTCTTTTGTTCTGGTTTCTTCTTTAGATGATGATAGTGAGGTTGAAAATCCACCTCCGCTTGATCACCTTCCTCTAGATGATTCCTTTGAACCTGAAGTGGCACTAGCTCCAACTCTATCGCTTCCTAGATGGGTTCATTCAACATGAGAAGAACCTGGTGATCATGTCGGTGATCCTTCAGACCATCGTCAAACATGTTCACAGTTCAGCGAGCCTCTTCTCTTTTGGCTCAAGTTTCAGAGACTCATGATATAGAGACATTTGCAGAAGCTTCAGGTCATCTAGATTAGGATACATCAATGAATGAAGAGTATCGTTCTTTAATGGAAAACAATACTTGGGATCCTGTATGATGCAAAGAAGGTCCAACCTATCACCCCGCAGGGTCTCTTTACCTGACCTCCTGCTCATAGGATCGATTAAATTCCCCTTTTGTTGAGCCGAAGCGGATCTTTAGATTCCTGAGTGGAATCACTGTGCAATACCCGTTCCAAAGGTCCTTCTTTCCTCCCCTCGAACTTCTGCACCTTTCTGAGGTTATCCCCGACTCAAGTATCGGGGTTCGGGGTTTCGCGGTTTCCGCTATCGAGAGTCACAGTTCTCTCGAATCCCCGATTTGCGATGAGCTCCTTTTACATGCGAGCCCTCCTGAGCTTAGCTCCATTCGCATACGACCACGCCTCCACGATCGTGGCCTTACCTCCCTCGCGACCTCGCCACTCGCGATACTAAGCTCTCGGGTTTTCAAACCCCGATATCCGATGCACCGAAACTTCGATGCGCACGTGTGACCTTTCAACGGTCACTTCTCCCCGTCCCGGACTTCGTCTCCTTGCGACCTCGCTAATCCTATCGTCCAAGCTTCAGGGATCCTCGCGGCGAGATCCCTATGACTCCGTGCCACCTGTATTCCACTCGCCGACTTCTGCTATGGCCCACACTGCTTATGTGGCCCTCGGGATGTCGTGTCTCGCGACTTCGCGACTCCCACTGCTAAATCTTCGATGCTTTTCTTGAGAAATCCCGATAGGCGACCCCACGTGCGGATCCAACGGTCCTCCTCAAATGCCATCCAATGACTATCCTTCTCTCGCTCCTCGCATCCTCGTGACTTCGAGCACCCAGTGTTTGGGATTTCTCTTAGTGAACTTCCGAGTTTGCGAGATCTCCTCGATCTCTGCCGCGTGTCCTCTTCAGATGGACGGTTCCCGTCCTCTCGCCTCTTCGCCACCTCGCAACTCTTGGCACCAAGATTTTGGCCCTTCGACTCGCGAGGTCCCGAGTTCCCGATGTGGGCGATCTCACAACACGTGTCCACTCCCCAATGAACGGTCCAGATCAAATCTCGCTGATTCTCCATTCCTGATGTCGAGGACTCTCTCCATGCTTCCGAGGCTTATCTCCCTCGAAACTTCTGCAGATCCGACGACAGTCGGGTATTTTCCCTTAATCTGATGGCTCAGATAATCCTCCTCGTGCGCTCCTCCTCCAGAGGTTAAACTCTGCGCAACTCATCCCGATCTAACGACTGTCGGGATTTCTTTGTGAGATCCGACAGCTATCAGTCTCTCCTGCTATAGGCTCCTCCTGAGCTCCTCCTGGACGTGAATCTCCTCTACAGTCCAGATATCTCTATCTGCTGATCTGACGGCTGGTGCTACTCCCTCCTGAGCATGCACGCGCTTTCTTCCTGCACTTGGAAGAATCCTCGAGTTATCTCAAAGGTCTCAGCCTTCGTTTGCCTTCTTCTCTGCGATTTTATGCGAACCTTGAATTTCACCGCGCATATGATAATGCTACCCCTCCTGAGCTTACCTTCCTTCTGATTTCCCAAAGGATTCCTTTTGACTCCTGTGCCTCTGCAGAGTCTTTACGTACCAAAGTGACATCTATTCTGAGCTTTCGGGATCGCTCAGACCCCTAAGGGATTTCGTTCTTCTTCTCCCTCAGACGGAGAATAAAATGGATGCCCTCTTGGCTATCCTTCTGCTCAAGCGGCCCTCTCGCTGAGTCCTCCTGAGTGTTCAGCAACCCAGTGAAAGCTCCCTCAGTGGACCTTTCCTCAACTTTCAGAACTCCAAGAGTTATTTTCTCCTGTGCCTGTTTGAACACCTTCTCAATACCCTCCTGGCGGAGTGTCGTCTCTTCCACAGAACATTCAACAGTTCTGTTTTCCTTATGCATTCATGCACTTCGCTCAATGCCCACCTGGCAGAGCTTCTCAGAATCCTTAGTGATTCTGGTCTTTCTCGAACTCACAACAGAGTTCCTTCCCTCAATACCTCGTGCATGCACTCAATGCCCACTTGGCAGAGCTCCTACAGAATCCTCAGTGATTCTGCCTGCAACTGTGTCTCAGATACACAGCCCTACCTCTAAGGTATTCAACAACCTTGAGGTCTTCCTCCTGAGTCGATGATTTCAGCTTCTGTGCCTCAGCACGTCTTCGTCTGACTCCTCAGAGTTCAGAAGTGCATCCTCTGTGCACTGGTATTCAGAGACCTCAGTGCTCTGTCACGCCCTTCTGGCATGAAACCACAAAGACCTTCAACCCGAAATCAAAAAAACTCCCTGCACTGACATGATAACAACACACAAATAAAGCCTATAATGAACACCCACAGACATACATATAAGACAGAACACATGCAGGAAAAACTGCTTCTGTATATATTAAAAATGGCAAATGCCTGTTTGTACAAGGTGTTCTCGAGCTCTCTCTGGCTCTCTCATACAACCATTCTAACTCAAAATGAGATCTAAAATCTCTTTTTACCTGAGGGCTCCATCGAGCGCTTCCCTCCAGGATTTACCTACCCTAATAAATTACATTCAATGGCTGTCCAGTCTGCTATTCAGGACTGGATCTCAGCCGATCTTGGCATTAAAGATGATCCTATCTAACGCCTGCTCAAAGGCACGACTTTCCTGGCTCACCAACCTAAGTATTTAAATTACATTCATTACAAGTTTAAATGAGGCTGCACCTCTCTTTCAGCTCTGAATGCGTGCGTGCTGACATGGCTGGCTGCGTGGAGAGATGCTCCTGCATCACTGTACCTCTTCCAAAAGGAAGAAAACTTGTCATATGTAAATGGGTCTACAGAACTAAGTATGCATCAAATGGAAGTGTTGAAAGACACAAGGCTCGGTTAGTTTCCAAATTATTTTCCCAAGTTGAAGGAATTGACTATAATGAAACCTTTTCCACTGTAGCCAAAATGAATTCCATCTGCCTTGTTCTTTCCCTTGCCGCCTCACATAAATGGGAGGTCCATCAGATGGATGTTAAATCCGCCTTCTTGCATGGATATTTGCAACAAGAAATCTACATGGAACAACCTCCTAGCTATGTCTAGAATGACTCTAGCCTTGTTTTTTTCCTTAGGAAATCTCTTTATGGTCTTAAGCAAGATCCTCGAGCTTAGTATGCCAAAATGGACAAATTTCTTATTGCCACTGGATTCTCTATACCAAGAAATTAGGAAGCCATATCATAATCCTTTCCCTTTATGTTGATGACCTTATCCTTACTAGTAGCGACTCAAAACTTTTAAACCATGTGAAAACCAACCTTAAGAATAAATTTGAAATGACAGACTTATGATTTTTGCACTATTTCCTTGGCCTCCAATTTTTTCAAACCAATGAAAGAATTTTTCTTTCCCAATCTAAGTATGGTTGTGAACTTCTTCATTGCTTTCACATGGACGATTGTAAACCAACCCCTTCTCCCTTCCAGTCTGGAGTCAAGTTTGTTTCCACCTTGTTGGCAGCTCAACATGTTTTTAACTTTTTATATCAAATAATAATCCATGTAGCTGCCTAACTGGGGTCGTACATTTTTTCTGTTCTTCATGAGCAATTTTCGAAACGACAATTGTAAGTTTTCAGTTTTTCCTATTGTATTTGTTTTCATGCTTGGTTCATGACTGAAAGCATGAAAACGAAGCATTGAAACTTATGACTGTGTTACCACTCTTTTAAATTTTTTTATGAAAGGAAAAATGGCTCCACAATTTTTATTAATGAAGTCTTGTTGCTTGCTATGAAGCTTTTACTCTTTATTATGACACTTTGAATGTCAAGCATGCCTATGGATTGTTTTTTTTTGGATCAATTAATGACCATTTAATTTAAGCATTGATATGTTTTTGTGTGGTTCTTGGTCATACACCCCCTTGTCACTAGACTTTGGTCTATAAGTCCCCCTCTCCCAAACTTTAGGACCAAACCCACTTTGTTGCACACTCGTTTTTATTTTAATTCTCTGGTCGTGGCCTGTACTATATGAGAGGTGGCAGTCTGATCACAGTCAGCCCATCATTTCGAAGCCTGGTATTGGGTTTTGCAACACCCCTCGCATTCATTTCAAACAATACCTATCTTTTCATTGTGAATTTTCTGCTCATACGCCATAGACTGTTGATGATTTTTGGGTTTGGAGTATAACTTTGGTCTGCTCTTGCAAACCCTCCATACACACTGTGTTTGGGTGATTGCCTGTTAGTTTCCCATGGCCCTGATTTTTAGGATCGAACCCAATGACACTCAAACCTTGCTCTTGTGTGATGATGCAAGGGAGGATCTCGAGGGTCACGGTTGGCTTGTTTTCCTTGAGAAATTCCAGGGCTTTAACCTATAGACTGCTCAGGAATTCTCCCTCTCATTCGACGAATGTTGAGCCAACGTGGGGGAAATTCAACTCGAAGTCACATAGGACTTTTTAAGCCAAGCAACAGGTCTCCTTGCGAGAGGTGAGAAGTGGTTCAAGAATGCTAAGGTAGAAGAGGTTCCATGGAGTCTTTTCTTTACATCTCGAAAGATCAATGGCTGTGACAAAGGTATGCTGGTGCCCTTATTAAAAACCCGATGGCATGGTTTTCTTGTAGTGTTGAAACAATTTGTGACATGTGAAGGCCATTTTGGTTTTGTGTTCCTTTATCACCTGCGCCTGCTCATGAATTTCATAGGGTTTCCTTTAAACATGCCTTATTACCTGTGGAGAAGCCTGTATAAAATGACTAAGAGGTATAAAAAGAAACGTTTGGATTCAACCCTTTTCCACCACGGTTTGATAAAAATTATGCTTTCACATCAATTGAAGTTGCAGGATGATGACTGGGATTCTTTTTTAACCCGAAATGGTTTTTCTAACCCCAATGCTATAGAGGTTGACAAACCTGTGATTGAGGAAACCATAGTCTATCCTAGAGCGTTCCCCTCATCTACCCAGACCTGTGTTACGACCACCCAGAGTAAGCCTTTACCCGACCCAAAAGTTGCTGAGCAGGTCCATGAGCAAGTTACATAGCCTAACGTCTCTGTAAAAAATGCAAACAAACCTGTAGGCAAGACGTCTAAAGGTGATATTGATTTGGGTTTTAAGAATAAGAGAGTTGGAAGGTTGATTTCGAGGAAGATGTGAAACAAATCAAACCCTCATGTGAGCTCGATCAAGATGATCGAGATCCATGAAAGTTTGGATTCCAAGATTGATAGATTTCTTGCTGAAGAAGACCCTCTTTCTTTCCAAACAGACCTCGATCATTCTTACAACTTCGTGGATAATATACTACCTTGTCTGAAACATAGTGAAGGGTTTCCAGGTATTAAGTTAGGTAACAAATCTACAGTCCATGTTGGGGACGTTCCGGTGCACAACCGTGGGTATTCTCAAAGGACCGTCGCACAGTCGCAATGTGAAACTTGCATGTTCTGGATTGACAAGTATTACATGTTCTGGATTGACAAGTATTACACCGATATACCTATTTTACAGTTGCAGATTAAAGATCTTACTGATCAGGTCGATGCCTTAACAAATGAAAACCATAGGCTCGAGTCTGTCATTCAGAGACAAGGGAAACACATGAAAACTACAGGGAATGTGATATTAAAAAATGTCGAGACTGCAACAACAATAATAAATTCTGAGATCATGTGATATGATTTGATTTTACAGTTAGAGGTAAGATTTATTTTTATTTTAAAATAGTGTTATTCATTAAATAAATTAGATTATTTTGTTCATTGAATAAATTAGATTTCATTACTAAAATAGACTAGCTACAAAATCAACAGATTCTGTAGCCAGTCTATTCTAATTCGAAATTTGCAAAATTATGGTTAAATATATATCTAAGTTTCTCTATTTCATCTTTTCTTTTTAGGATATCTAGGAGTTTATGGTGACCAAGTGATCTGAAGCATTTTTGGGGCTTGTTAGCCATATCTATGATCTATTTTTGTATAAACAGGAAGAAACTTTTTTTTAGCTTTTAAAAGATTTAGTGTGATATGGGGTGGTTATATCCCCCCTCTATTTTTGTAATCAATATCTGATCTCAGAAGATAAAACAGTTACCTTTTTGAAGGCTTTAAAAACTCATTATTTTTGTGATCAAAACATCTTGGCCTGGGGCTGAAGGTGGACAACTTATACATGAATTTAGACAGAACATATTTTTACATTTCTGCTTTAGCTATCTGTAAATGTTGTTTTCTTCTATGGTTTGTTTATATTGATAATTAGATAATTGTTGATAGCTTTTGTCTTCACAAATTATTATGTCATCAAGATAATTCCTTTTAATATAGTCCACATTTTGATGCTTTAGTTATTAAAAAATAGTGATCGCTCGTTCAATTCAAATGATAAGATTTATCTTTAATTTTGTTGAATGATTAAAAGCAGGTTGTTACAGTTAGATTTATCTTATGTGTAATTGCCTGCAATCACAAATATCACAGTTATTATTTGTGTCTTATCGTTCTGTCATTAAAATCCAACAGTCAATATACTGTTTCGCATTTATTCCGAACAACGTAAAGGTTCACTAGAGGTTTATCTCTTGGCCAGATTGGATGGACGTTTCATGATCATACAAACATCAGATGCATGCTGATTAACTCATTAATAGGTTAGTTTATTTCTTTTATCGTTTGTTTGTTTTCGAAACCCTTATATGTGGTCTGGTTTTCACCGTCTACATATTCCTATTTCGTAGTATATTTTGATATTTAATCCTATAGATAAATAAAGATAAAAACAAAAGATAGCTTATTTTGCTTTCTTTATCTACTTTCATCAAAAGAGTCACCTGTTCATAGATTTTCGTGAGTTCAGATTAAAACTCACAACTTGTATATCTTGCACATAAATTAGATAAACAGATATGTATTGTAAATATTATTTCAAAATAGTTATGTAGATACGTATGTACATATATACACCAAGTAGTTAATTGTCAGTTTACTCTTTTTCTTTATTTTGTTTCTTTTAGGACTATTAGATTAGCCAACAGAGCCATTAAACCCGTCAGAGTGAGTCATACCAAATGGCTTGGGTTATTTAGACAACCCCAAACCAGACTCGTTCTTCCAATTGACAGACGATCATTTTCGCCCGTCAACAAATGGTGCTAGAAGGAGGGCCTGCACACTATTGATGGAACATGGAGGTCGCAAGACTCCTCCCCCACACACCCGATGATCTATAGTAACAATAATTCGTTATGACGACAACATTACCTCTCAAACAACAACCACTTCAAATGAAAATCCACAGATTACCATTGAACCAGTAACACCAAATCCCCCGGGGTCCGACATACAAGAAATTGTTCGTCAATCACTTCTAAGGACACACGGTGCTTTGGCCCGTATTAGACAACCAGGTTGGCCATTGAATCAACCACTAGATTTTCCTGATATTAGAGAGAAACTTGAAGGCAATGGTCTTACCCTAAATCCTACAGATCCAGATCACAACCCCACTCTTGTAGCTGGAGGATCTGGTATCCCACCATCACCACCACCTTCATCTCCCTCCTCTTCATGAGAAGAGTCATCGGACGAAGGCAGTTCTTCATCTCATCTTTCGACACCACCCACGCCTATGGAAAATCCAAACAATCCCGCTAGACCTTGGCTCGATTAAGATGCGGTGGCCATACCTAGACCCCAACATCCTTTGCCTAAACATCCAGAGAAATGGCTCCCTAAATTCGATCCAGATTCCAAGCAAATCGCTGAGGATCACATTAAAAAATTCATGCTAGCCATTAGACTTATAAGCGTAGAACACAAAGATGTAGTATGTAGAATTTTTCCATACACATTTGAAGGCAATGCCTCTACTTGGTATTTTTCTCAACAACCTCACACCATTGTATCTTGGGATAGATTCGAATCTTGTTTCCTTGATAAATTCAGAGACGAGAAATATCCCGAAGTCTTATTCATGGAACCCTCTAGTTTAAAGATAAACCCCAAGGAAAAAATAAAAGTCTTTAATCAAAGGTTTCTAACATTAAAGAATTGAATCCCCACTGATTCGATGGCTGCTGAAAATCTTATCGTCACATACTACACCAAAGTCCTGCACCAGAACATAGCAATCTGGGTAAAAAGATCTAAGAAAGACACATTATTGGAAGCCTTCGAGGAGGCAAGCCAAATTGAGAAAGATATTCTCAGCCTAAAGGAAAATATCTTGTTGGCAGCCAATTCAGTTTTTCCATTGTCTTATAAGCCGCCTACACCAATGTTTTGCAAACATCAATTTTTCGTCGCATTTTTTCAAACAAATGACACTTTTATTTTTGCGAGATTTACACATTTGCCTTCGTTTTGCTTTCACGACCGTAAGCGTGAAAACTTAATCTTTCGAAAGTCGCATTGGAATCGCTATCTGAATTGTCATTATCTGTTGTCGATATGCCTATTGCGCTTACCTTTTATTTATCATTATGTAGCTGGCAGAACTTTCGAACTATACTCATTGGACATTCTTAGATTGATTGAGTTTGCAATGCATTAATATTTGGATTTGCATTTTTATTTTGATTTACTTGACCTTTGGTTTCGTGAAAATGCAATGGGTGTTATGGTTAAATCTTTCATTTATATCTTGTGTTTTCATAACTATTGGTTTGTTGATTATATGATTACCTATTGACACATTGGTTAAACGATGGATATGAGTCGTTACAATGCAATGGCGCATGGTTAAACATATTCTTTCAGTTTTGAATCGTATGATTAATGGTTTCAAATTTTGGTATAACGTTGATTGAACGCATTGTTTATACACTTACCATTGTTTCGTTGGTTGGGCAAGTGACATAAGTGTTAAAATATGCTATAGTGGATATAACAGCTATGTATGCCGACGGTGGTACTATTGACCATAATTGTTATGCATGGCAGTGAATAACTCCACCACCTTCGCACGATGGCATTTATGCCTGCCCCTTTTGCTGGTTCATTTCTGTTATCTCGGGAAGCCTCCGCGCACTCTGTTCCTGGGTGTGTTTCGACCCAAACCCTCGACTTACCATGCGCTCGGCTCCATGGCACCAGTCGTGCGAATTGAGCCAAACGGCAACCAAGCCCTGTTAATGTTTGACAATGCCCGCAAAGACTTGGAAGATAATGGATGGCTTACCTTCGTAAAACGATTTGAGGGTTTTAACCTCTGTGTAGCACGATAATTTGCCATGACCTTCGATGGCTGTAGAGCCAAGGTAGGCGACATACAGTTGGAGATCGACGAAGGATTTATTAGCTCTGCCACATGGTTACCTGCTACAGGATAGCGTTGGTTTAAGAATTGTAAGTTCGAGGAAGTGCCATGGACACTTCTGTTCCTCTCATGCAAAGTCACCTCGTGTGACAGAGGTATGCCCATATCTATGCTCAAACCACGATGGCACGAATTATTAATGCTAGTCAAGCAGTTCGTGACCTGTGAAGGTCGATACGGGCTCATGTTTCTCTACCATCTGCGTTTGCTGATGATTTTTATAGGGTATCCTTTAAACATGCCTTTCTACTTTCAACGCAACTTATATAAGATGTCGAAAAGATTTAAAAGACAGAAGGCTGACAATAGCCTGTTCCATCATGGGATTATTAAGCTTATCGTTGTTTATCATTTGAGTTTGCATGGTGATAGTTGGAGTGCTTTCATCGCCCATAATGGCTTTTAGGACGCAGACTCCGTCCCGGTTGATAAGCCTGTGGTAATTGAAACCAAGGCCAAGCCGCCTATACCCTTACATGTCCTACTGCCTAAACCCTCGGTCGACCCTAAGGTTGACTTACCCGATGCTATAACTGACAAGGCCGAGACTATTGAAAAGCCTGTGAGAAAAAATCCCAAGGCAAACCTTACTGCTAATGCCAAGGGTAAAAGGAATGTCTGGCTCATTTCGAGAATGGCCAGAAATAAACCGAAACCCTCTGCCGAGTCAAACCCTATCGTCCTAAGTGAGGATTCCGATTCCGACGTGGAATGTTTTTTAGCCAGCGAGTACCCCTACTTACAGGGTTTATGTCCCGAGCCCCCTTATGATTTTGTATCGAACCTTCCCCCCTGCCTAAAGAACGACCCTGACTACCCGAGTATTAAATTGCCTCGTGAAACCCTCGGTCATTTAGCCAAACCCTCGCCTGCTCTTCCTAAACCCACACAGTTACCCTGTGACCAATGCAATTCATGGTTAGAATGATATTACATTGATGTCCCCCTACTCCAATCTAAGATTCAATCAATGGAAGATCGAATTGTAGTATTAACCAATCAACGAGACCAGCTCCAGGCAGTTGATAAAAAGCAAAAGACGACAGGCTCGATCCTTTTCAAAAACGTTGAATCGGCTACGACAGTTATCGATTCCAAATTGACATGATCAAGCCGTCTCATCGCCATACATGTATGGATTTTAATATCGTTCTAGTTGTGTGAATGATCGGGGTTGATATAATGAGGTGAATTCTGTTTTCGAATAGTCCTGTGTATATTTTGAAATGGCTCTGTAATGATGTGTATATCCTGTACAGTGTTTTCGCTTGCTAAAAATAAATGAAATTTCATTTGATATATGATTTGATCATCCCCAGTTTAGACACCGATAGATTCTCAGTTCGATTTGGTTGATTTTCATTTTATTTAATTTGATCATGTGTTTGATTGAGTTAACGAAATGAACGTTGTGCTTTCAATTGAATTGGTTTGGTATCCACTCTGAACAGTAAGTTCTCCTGCTCAAATTAGAATACGATCATGTTGGATTTGATCTCGTTATGGTTTGGATGCTCTGATTGGTAGGCTATTTCGATGAGTTTGTTGGTTACGATATGCTCTGTCACATGATTTTCAAAAATCGTGAATATTGCTCTGTCTGGTTTTAATTTGGGAAAAAACGACTCTGTGTTTATGTAAGCCGATGCAAGTAATATTCATGCCCGAATCGTGGGACAGTTTCGATTCACGATGATTATGTTAAACCCCTCGCTGTTTGATTCGCTTAAATGGATTGTTGTCTATTTTTAGTTGGTTCGATTTCTCTCATGAGTTAGATTTACATCATGAAATGCTGCTCTGTTTGTTTTTAACTTGCAAACGAATTGGTCAATATTTGTTGTCTCTATCGAATCCGGTAATAATGCGTTTTAAACAAATAATTTCAATCAATCGATCTTGTCTACCCAGTTTACTAAAAACAAACAGTCATATAATTCTTGTGAACCTTGTTTCCAGCTGAGTGATTTCATCACGATTTCATTTTAGACAGTTACACACCAGTGTTGGTTTAATTCGTTTATGGTATGAATCTTTTTGCTATATCGTTACAGCTAAAACGATTGGAAAATGATTTTTGGATTCGATCGTATCTCTTGTTTAACAATAGCATACGATATGTTTGATTATCGATTTCAATTGGATATGAAATAATCTTACTATTGTTCGATTATGACTCTGTGGACCCGATTTTGTGGTAACAAAAGAACATAGTTTTCCTATCTCTGTATTCGGTTGAATCATTTTTGATCCTATTTAATTTTGAATGATATAACCATTCCAATCTCAATCATTCATTTTCAAATGGTTATTGAAAGATAATTGGATTTAATTCTTTTAAAATATTTTTAATCGATTCTGATGCTGATTCTGTATCTTATTTAGACTAGCTACAGAATCAGAGGATTCTGTAGCTAGTCTATAGAATTAGATTTTTATCATTTTGTTAATAAAAGATCCTTCTAACTTGTTTATTTTTGACCCTTTTCAGGTGAATTCGAATTGCTTGGGATTTGATGGACAGTTTAGAGGATATTTGGATGTTTTACTTTTATTTTAGTTTCCTAGTTTAAGCAACTTTGGGATATCTTCCCAGATTTTATGTAAACAGTTTTATAACTTCCACAGGGAGGTTTTACGCTATGGAAAACCTTTAAATACTTATTATTTTGTGTAATAAAGATCATCCTCATTCATGGGAGAACAAGGATATGGAATTTTAATACAAACTGAGACAGAAGTTGATGTTCTGCTATAGCTTTAGCTTTTCATAGTATCAATCTTTTGTTTCATGTTTATGTTTATCAGTTTGCATTTGATTAGTGACTACTTTAGCTATCATAGTCTTATGCAGAATGATATCAATTAATTAGTGTTTCATCCATATCTGATTTCTTTCACTACTTAAAAATACAACAATTAGTTGATTCGGTTCGTGAATGACATATTTCTCTTCTTCATCAATTGAATTACTTTGTATAAGTCTTTGCATACAGGTTTACCTAATTGTAGAGATTTATAAATTATATGATTGTTGTGATTTTTATGTCTTGTTTGTCCTGTAAACACACTTGAAGAGCATTGCAGCTATCGTTTATGAGAAGCTTCTAGATTTTTCGGTGCGAGTTTCCTTCCTCCGATTAGCTTCGAAGATCATCATACACAGGACAAATCTGGAGCGTTTCCAGGTAAGCTTTTCATTTGTTTGTTTAAGTGTATTTAGTAGTAGTTTAGTTTAGATATAAGTTTAGGAAGATTTATAGTTAGAATTAGTATATTAGTGTTTAGTTTAGTTAGTTTTCTGTTTTATTTCTTGTTTATAAAATTATAAAATCAACAAAAAATACCTTTCTCTGTCTTAGGGCAGATTGCAAATGAATTTTTTCAGGTTTTACTTAAATCTGTAA